>JADLZL010002512.1:0-93375 GCA_015844335.1 Chrysopogon serrulatus
AAAGTGCTTCCCTCCTCAAAAAGGGAAACACACACCCAGTTCACCTCGCAAGCGAGCAAAAGTCGCTTGATCGAGGGGCTTAGTGAGAAGATCCGCAAGGCGATCCCGGGTGGCTACGTGATGCAACTCAATGTCGCCTTTCTCTTGGTGATCACGGAGAAAGTGAAAGTGAACATCTATGTGCTTGGTCTTGGAGTGAAGTACTTTGGGTTCTTAGCAACACCGATGGCACTAGTACTATCACACAAGAAAGGCACTCTAGAGAACTCAAGACCAAAATCACGTAGAGTGGCTATTATCCAAAGCATTTGGGAACAACAAGCGCCAGCAGCGACATACATACTCACGTGGTGGATTGTGCAACGCTAGGCGCTTGCGGGATGACCAAGACACAAGAGACGAACCCAAAAACCGACAAGTCCCCGACGTGGACTTCCTATCTAAGCGGCAAATCGGCAAAATCAGCATCCGAATAACCGCAAAGAGAGAGTGAGGAGGAAGCGTAATACCAAAGTCCAAACTCGGGGGTAAACCGGAGGTACCTCATGATGCGCTTCACCGCTTGACGGTGAGATGTGCGTGGGGAAGCCTAAAAGCGCTGCGTGAGAGGCATACAAACAAAGCGTATGTCGGGTCTTGTCGCCGTCGAGGTACAAAGAACGATCCGATCATACTCCGGTACTCCTTCCGATCGATCGCTTCTCCATCCTCATCGGGCGGCCGAGGGGTCGTCGTAGTCGACATGGGCGTCGAAAGAGGCTTGGCCTCGCCCATGTCAAACTTCTTCAGGACATCCTTTGTGTACTTGCCTTGATGCACAAATGTCCCATCCCGTGTTTGCTTGATTTGAAGGCCGAGGAAGAAAGTCAACTCGCCCATCAAGCTCATCTCAAACTCCCCGCTCATGAACTCTGCAAACTTGGCATTCAAAGCGTGAGAAGAGCCACCAAAGATAATATCATCCACGTATATCTGAACCAAGAGAAGGTCACTGCCTTGCTTGAGGAGAAACAAAGTCTTATCTATCGATCCCATCCTAAACCCCTTCATAAGCAAAAAGGTTTTCGCCTATCATACCACGCTCTATGGGCTTGCTTAAGACCATACAAAGCTTTGTACAACTTGAAGACATGGCTAGGATACTTGGGATTTTCAAAACCTAGGGGTTGTCTAACATACACTTCCTCCTCAATGTACCCATTCAGAAAAGAGCTCTTGACATCCATCTGAAACAACTTAAAACCCTTAGCAAAGCCAGCCGAACGCCAATGAATGCGGATTGCCTCTAAGCGAGCTACGGAGGAGCGAAGGTTTCCTCAAAGTCTATCCCCTCTTTTCTGGCAATACCCTTGAGCAACAAGTCTAGCCTTATTCCTAACAACCACCCCATCCTCACTCTGCTTGTTCTTAAACACCCACTTTGTACCTATGGGATGACACTCTGGAGGTGGAGGAACTAAGACCCAGACTTGGTTTCTCTCAAAGTTCTCTAACTCCTCATGCATGGCATTAACCCAATCAGGATCAGATAAAGCGTGTCCAACATCTCGGGGCTCAAAAGAAGCAATAAATGCAGAATGAGCGAAGTGAGAGATGTGATATGACCTGGACCGCGTGACTCGCTGGTCAATATCGCCGATCATCGTCTGAGCGGGGTGGCGACGCTGAATGTGTCGTGGAGCCTCTCTGGAAGAAGTCGCCTCCCCCTCAACAGCAGCTGGTGCCTCCTCAGGTGCAGCCGGTGCAGGCTGAGGAAGCTGCTCGAACGGTCCCCAAGAAGTGGAGGTAGAGGGGTCTGGACCGTGAGCTGAAGTAGTCGTCGCAGGCTCGATAGGGGCAGCCGGTGGAGTCGGCTCGGGATCACCCCAATCGGCATCGTCCTGCTCCTCCTCCACAAAAATGCTTTCACCAAGCTCTTCATCACCTGCACGCTCAAAGACAGGGGTTGTACAAGGCATAGTTTCATCGAATGTGACCTCACATGTCTCCACAACACGGTTAGTTTCAAGGTTAAGTACTCGATAAGCTCTAGAATGCAAAGCATAACCAAGAAAGATACCGTCAGAAGACCTGGACTCAAACTTGTCCAAATTACCTTGTTTCAAGATGAAGCACTTCCACCCAAACACCCTAAAATAACTCACCTTGGGTAGCCTCCTAAATCGCAACTCATAAGAAGTTTTCTTCGTAAAAGCATGGAGAAAGATGCGATTGGAAACATGACAAGCAATGTTGATTGCTTCGGCCCAAAACCTCCTAGGAGTCCTATGCTCATCGAGCATCGTCCTAGCCATCTCAACAAGGGTCCGATTCTTGCGCTCAACAATGCCATTTTGTTGCGGAACATAAGGTGAGGAAAACTTGTGCTCAAGGCCCAAAGACTTGCAAAAGGTTTCAAAATGAGTGTTCTTGAATTTTGTGCCATTATCACTACGAATAGCTCTCATGGCATTCTTAGGGAACTCATTTCTCAACCGAAGAATCAAATCTCGAGCATGTGAAAAGGCCTCATCCTTACTCTCCATGAAAAACACCCAAGAGTATCTCGAAAAGTCATCCACAATCACTAGCACATACCACTTCCCACCTTCTGACCGAACCCGAGCTAGACCAACTGTGTCCATGTGAAGTAGCTCGCCGGGTTCCTTGGTCATGATTTGATTCACAGGTGGGTGAGAAGCGGCTACCATCTTTCCATGACGACAAGGGTGGCAAACAAGATCCTTCTCGAATTTCAACTTGGGCAATCCTTGGATTAAGCCAAGTGAACTCAACCTAGCAAGAAGGTCAAAGCTCAGATGACCAAGTCTCCTATGCCACTTCCAAAGCTCAGAAGAGGATCCGGCCACCAAACAACGGGAAGAGCCAAAAGAGTGAGAAAAATCAGCTCGAAAGACATGGCCAAATGGGATGATCCGACAAACAAGATCTCCCTGAGAGTCAAGAACTCGAGAAAAGCCATGTTTAAAGCGCACTTCAAAGCCGTCCTCAAGGAGTTGTGAAACGTAAAGCAAATTGAAATGCAAGTTCGAGACCAAAGCAACATCCTTGAGAACAAAGCTCGTTAACCCGAATGGTTCCATGAGAGACCACTTTACCTTTGCTATTATCCCCGAATGTGATGTACTCCTTGTGTTGCATGGGGTCGAGGCTGGAGAACCATTTTGAACTTTCGGTCATGTGGCGCGAACACCCGGAATCAATGAGCCATGTGTTCTCCAAGCCTTCGTCCTACATCAATAGAACGACATAGGATGAGCAAATGGCACACCACTGGGGTTAGTAAACTGAGAAGGATACCAGTGATGCATCATTTGCTCTGAAAAAGTGTTAGGAAAAACACCAAACATGCCATGTCCCATTTGAGGAAAGCGATCACCACGAGAGGAAAAACGTGGTCCGCTAGAGCTGTGGGACACAAAAGCACCGCCGTGAGGTTCATAGTCATATTGACCACGACCTGAACCCCGCCGTGCACGACCACCACGTGGTCTCGCAACCTGAGGCCTAGCACCTTGAGGCATTGCACCTCTAGGCCTAGTAGTGCGCCTCTGAACAGGCGGTACATGTACGCCATGGGGAGGACGGTACATGTTCCGGTTGTTCAACTCAAACTCACGCTTCTCATCTCTCTTCCTCCTAAAGCAAAACTCAACCAAGTGACCATCCCTATGACAATACTCACAATGGTACACCTCTCTCTTAGGTGTTGGCTCACTTTCTTGTGGGTATGGTTCACTCTTGGAGGTGGCTTGGCTTTGGGAAGGGGTTCCTCAGAGATGGAAGGGAGTGTGTCAAGTGGGTTCCTTAGATGGTTCAGTTTTGGAATCCACACTTGTTTCTTGGGTGGAGCTCTTGGAGGTTCTTCAAACACTCCATCTTTGGTGGGAGGCACAAGTGGCTTAGGTGGAGTGATTTTGAGTAGCTTGGGAGTAGTGGAAGGTTTTTCACTCGGAGGCACACCACTAAACTCACCAACTTTGCCATAAAGATCATCACCCTTCCCACCTAAAGCAAAGCCTAATCCCGGTCCACCAATTCCCCTCCTGAATTGGTTGACCATCATACCAAGTTGCGGCTCACTGCAAGACACCCAATTCAAGATGGTCTGAAGGTATGTGTTTTTCTCCTCGGTACGCACCTTGTCATGCCGGCAATTGGCAATCTCTAGCTCCAAACCCTCACAAAGTGCACACTTAGCCACACTAGTGCTATCTGAGTTGGCCTTCTCAAACGAGGCAAGCTTGGCATTCTTCTCTGCCAACTCAGATTGCAAGTCCGAGTAAGACTTGCACGCACCCAACAAGACTGGTGAAGCACGCGCACTATCAAACTCATTAACCAAATCAGCATACTTGGACTGCAGACTAGCGAGATCAGCCATGTAAACGCTACAGAACTCACACTCTGGCTCGTCAGACACTATGGGAGTGTTCTTAACTTGCTCAAGCTCCTTAAGCGCTACTTCTAGCTTAGCTTTGTACTCTTTTCTATCACTAGCAAAGACGCTTCAAAGAACTTATCTTGACGAAGCAAAGTAGCAGTCAAGTCATCAACTTCAGCGACAAGAGCATCGACGGAAGGTGATACCTTAGATGTGTCGCCGCTGCCGCCGGGAGCATCGCCGTTGCCGCCTCCACCTTGTCACCAAGTGCCATGGTGCAGAAGCCTCCATGGGTGGAGTCGGCGAAGAAGCAAAGCCCGTTCAGCTTGTCCTCGACCTTCCTCTCGGACTCGTCGTCGCTCCACGAGGAGGAAGCATGCTCATCGTCGGAGTCGAGGTCGCTGAGGGAGGCGAGGAAGGCGCGCTCTTTTGCCTTGAACTTCTTCACGAACTTGCGCTTCATCGCCTCCTTGTCAAAGCCTCCCTTGGACTTGTGCTTGCCGGAGGTGTAGTCGCGCTTCTCCTTGTGCTTGTCGGAGGTGGACTTGCCGAAGGAGTGCTTGTTCCGCTTTGGGATAGTTGGCGACGAAGTGATCGGGGTCGCCGCATCCATAGCATCCATCCTTCGGTCCACCCCGCCGGCGATTCAAGCGGTTGTTTTGGAACCGCGAGAACCGGCTGATGACGAGAGCCAGCTCATCGTCTCCGAGTACGCCCAACCGCTCCTCACGTCACCGTGATCAAGGAAGACAAGGCAAACATCGCAGAGGAGGAGTTAGCGGAAGAACTAGAGACACCGTTACCTGACACCAGCGCCATAGTCGAAGCAGAGGGATTGTGAAGTTTGGCCTGGATCTGGTGGTCGATCTCACTGGACTTCAGCTTGTCAAGAGCTCGCCCACGGTGAGAGTCTCGTAGTTCTCGTGACTCGAGAAGAGCTTGCACCTTCGAATCCCAAACCCTCCGATCAAGAGCATGTAACAACTTCAAAGCTCTCTCGTGATCGTCATAGGGCAAGTTCGGCTTGTTTGCACGCATTTTGTTAACGATAGTCCGAAAAGCGTGAGAACATGGAATCGATGGTCTCGCCATCAAGCCGCCGGAAACTCTCATACTCCCCGCTTGTATGTGTCAAAGAGTCTGGTCTTAATTTGGGGAGTCCCCTCGTGATAGCTCTGTAGCTTCACCCAGATCTCTCTAGCAGTAGTCAAGTGTCGAACACACTCAAACTCAGACTCAGAAAGACTTGAGAAGAGGGCGTTACGTGCCTTGCTGTTCGCATCGTGTTGTTCGATTTGCTCTTGGCTAACACGAGCGGGAAGGATAACGTAATTGGCATCCTCACAGATTTCCCACACCCTCGCACTGAGACTCTGGAGATAGGCAGACATCAGAATCTTCCAGTACGGGTAATTGGTTCCATTGAAATGCGGTGGCTTTCCTGAACCGCGCTCCATGTCGCCTTCTAGCGGATCACGAACCGATTAAGGTGGAATGATCCTTAACCAGCTCTGATACCAATTGAAGGACCGAAAACGGCGACCAGAGGGGGGATGAATGGGAGCCTCAAATTTCTTTTGAAACTATCGACCGCTGTCCCAAAAACAAACCCCAAAACCAAACCACAAGCAAGCGGTAAGATCACGACCTAACAGGTAGGTGGATACCCTTGGAGATATCCAAGAGATACAGCGGATCAACCGAGGAAGGTCTGAGACGAGCACTCGACGAAACTCCAAAAGCGACGCACTCAATTCCTATGGAGAAGGAGAGAGTGGCCAATCCAAAATACTCAAGCCAACTTGTGACAAGAGTACTTGGATATGAAGTACGTGATGCCACGAACCCAACGCAACAAACGTAATTTCGAATCGGACCTCGGACGGTCAAGAAGCGAACAACTCAGCGAAACAGCCTTCAGACCCTCATACCGGACCTCATACCGGACGTGTCCGGTATTCACGACTTCGGACCGGACACACTCAGCTCATACCGGACCTCATACCGGACGCGTCCGGTATGCACCGGACCCCAGTTTCAGCACAGAGCGACTTTGGGAGAAAAATAGAAAACCCAATCAAACGGTGTTCAAAAATCGTGAAATTTTAACCCTAGAAACTAGACATATAGAGGAAGGTCTCCACAAAATTTCAGCTCAAAATTACAAAGTTAAGTCTACCGGACGTGTCCGGTATGCATGGGTAGAAACCTAGAAAATTCGATTTCGAATCCAAAACTCAAACAAATCAACTCCGATTGATCTGAAATTTTGCAGAAGGGTTCACAAGGTAGTTCTAAAGCTACTCCATGAAGATCACAACCCCAAACACACTACAACTCCAAAAATCAACGAAATCCGATTCAAGAGCAAGTTTTCCCCGAAAAACTCGATTCGACCCGATCTGTGGATTCGTGAGGAATTGGATGAAATCCTTCGGTGGAAAGGATCAACCCACGACCAAGATCAAGTAGAAACAAGTGTTCGCAAAGAGATGGATCACAGCCCGAGAAATCGCTAAGAACGCGAAGAGGAGAGAAAGAGGGGAAAACAAAGAACGCGAAGAACAAAACGCGAATCAATGCAAGCAACTTAATGATCTGACTCCACGAGGAAACATGGAGGATTCGGGACCTCCATTCCCTTCACACGAGTTTGATTACACTAATGAAGGATTAGTGGACCTCTCTCTCACTCACCAGCAACTAGAAGAAGAAAACCCTAAATGAGAAAATGCAAATGGGAGAGGTGAGGGAGATGGGGCTCCCTCCACCTTACTTATCGACCGGGCTTATTTTATTTTCCAGTTTTTGCCCCTGATACAACTCTGAGCAAACCGCCTAGCCCTAGGGACATTGCGGTCCAACTCGAACCGACTCGATGCAATCTTTGATCCGACGGCCACCGCGCCTTCTCACCGGTAGCCGCCTCGATGCGAACTCCCCGATGCCGCCACGTGCCGTCCCGTCCGCCTCGGGACCTCCGCCGAGGGGTTTTGAGGCTCAACCCGAAAAACCCGCCGGGTGGTTTTGAGGCCTAAACCACCGAAACCCTCCACCGTTGGTTTTGAGGCCCAAACCAACAAACCGGCCCATGTCCTTGCACTTGTCGGCCGGGCGCCAAAGAACGCGATCCCGCCCGGTGATTCCGGGTCCCTCGGTCCCAAGTCTCGATCGTCCGCCCTTTCACTTTGCTCCCCGGTCCATTCGGCGCGGCCCGCCATCACTTGACCTTCACCTCGCCGTGGCCGGCCACCGCCTCCATGCTCGACACACCGCGCACAACACAAACCAAGACACATGTGGAACTCGTGGCTTTTACCACCGTCAGTAGCACCCCATCCGAGATGCTAGTAGTTGAAACAATCACTCATCATCACAACCGAACCACAAGTATAAACCTTGTGTTCGCAGCTACATGAAGGCGCCACCAGCCACGTTGCACACGTTCTGACGGACGAATGGATGGATAGAAGATTAAGCATCAAACGGTCTAAATTAAGGGATAACATCGATTGCTTGTGGTTTAGATAGAATAGATAGTGGGTGTTATCTGGTGGCTCAAATTGTAAATAAATCTGCTTGTCACTTGACTGCCTTGCACAAACATTAAAAACTTGATATGGAAGGAAGAGAACGAGTAAAACACAGATTGCCAGCAAGATGTCCGGCGCTAGCGTGGTTGAGCGGAGCAGGAGAAAATCAGAATCCCACTAGCAGCTGCTGGTGCGCTGCATAGCGTTTGTTGTGGAGGGAGCACAGGGGCGTTGGAAAGCTGCTTCGCCATCCCTGGTTGCCTTTTTTGTCGCGGCAGCGACGCTGGCCTTCTTCCCCACGTTTGTGACTTGCCTGCCTGCGTTGAGGACGAGCAGAGGAGGCGGGGCGAGCTCGAGCAGCTCCTCACCGTGCTAGTGCGATCAGGGAAGCGGAGGGCTCCCCATGCCGGGGGGGGGGGTGGGGCGCACAGCCCGCGCTGCACGCCTTGTCCGCGGTCGCGCTCGCGTCGCCGCTTTGCCGATGCGCGCCGCGCCCGCAGCACTGGACGAGTTGAGCGACGGAGAGAGTTCGAGATTTATGCAGCGAATTTGAAGCAGAGCAGCGTGCCGTAGCGTTGGGCCGGGCAGCGGCATTCGGGCGCTTCTCTAGCGCAGCGCCCAGTGCGCCCACGCACCTCGGCGAGCGCAAAGGGCACGGAGGCCGGGGTATGGACAGCACGGGCCCCTATCGGCGCCGCACGCCTTAGCCACGGTACCGAAGAGCTCGCGCGACGCCCAGCGCCTCCACGCACCTCCGGGGGAGCGCCGAGGGCGCGGGCCCCACCGGTGCGTAGGGTAGCGACGGTGAGCCGCCTCGCGAAAACTCACGAAATTCCAGTCGGCAGACGCCGGAGCCCGGAGGCCTAAGATCGACGGCTGGAGGGCACGCTGCCTGAGAATCGACGGTGAAGAAAAAGGAGGCGACGTGACCTAATAATCAGGAGGCAAAGCTTGCACCCGCGTTTCGTCTTTTAGAGAATTTTTATTGTGTGGCTACCAAACAAAAACAGCTAAGAAGAAAAGTTATTTCATCACTAATTAATTCTAACACCTAGGTCAACGCGTCTGGCCAGAGCTATGTTAGCTTCCAATCCTGTACTGTAAAACAAGTATAGTATAACTTGCTAGTTCCACAGTCCAGTATAAAAAGAAATTTTGATTCAACAACAATAGCAATCTCCTACAGCCCGGCTGGACATTTTTCTGAAACATAAAAAGGGCAATGAAATGCCTCGTGCACTCAACAGTCGAATTAATTAAAGAAAATACTTATTCTCATCATCATGGTGCATCCGTCCATGGGTTTATTAGAGCAAGCCTACTCAAAGTTGCCAACTGCAGAACGGGCATACAGTTCACTTCACTCCTCGTCGTCTTCATCAGCGGTAGCAGGTGGAGGCATCGGAGGCAGCAAGGTGCCCGCCACTGCCGGTGCTGCTCCACAAGGCCACAGCGAATACACGTCGGTATGAGGTGCCAGCTCCGTGACGTCAGGCACGAATGGAAGGCCCAACTGCAAGGTGAGATCCGGCGACGGTGGTGGCGGTGGCGCCGCGCCGCCGCCATCTGTTCCTCCATGGCCGCCAGGGCCACAGGTGCCGGCGGTGCTACAGTCTGCTGGTTAACATTCTCACGGTACAGGCGTACAAATTCGGACATTGGCTGCACGTAATCAGAGGTCATCGACAGTGATAGTCAGGCGACGATCTCGATGGCACTCCTGCATGGCAGCCCGTGTGAGGGTTGCCGAGAATTCTACGATGCACTCATCCATGATCTCTTTGGCACCACTTGTGACCTTTGAGTCCTGTGGCAGGACTTGACGCATAATCTGTGTTATGGTGCCTTTTGGAATAATGTACTTTTATCCTTTAGATATTAAAAAAAATTAGGTATCTCATATCATATTTGACCAGGTACACAAACAACTTAACAAAAATTGTACCAAAAAATTGTTTACTGAAATAGATGTATTATCAACAACCTGGCTATGCATTTTTTTATCGATTTTTAAGAAAATGATCGACGGTCTAATAAGTTCCAACTCGCTATTTTGTTGGTATCGCTTGGGGACTTTTTAAATCCTTTTTTTTTGAAAGGAAAAGATATCTCGGTCTAACCAGTTTCTTTGTCAGTAGTGCTTTATGTAGCCCGATCTAGCTACCGACAACGATCTATTTACATATAAAATCTCAAACTGCTAGCGACAATAAAACTTACCCTCCTAAGAAACATCATAAGTGTAGTAAAACTCACCTTCAGGATCATCATAGTGTTGATCATTTTTTGGAGCATTGCACATGGCTCTTGTAATCTTGATTTGTTATTTATGTCGAACAAAGTCCATGTATTTATAATCATCAATGAAGAAAGAAAAATTTTACAAGTGTTATTTATGATTTTTGCATGTGTGACACTTGTCACTAATTGTAAATTCTAATCATATAATAAAAAAAGGAAACTTACATGTATCATATATGATTTTGCATGCATGCCACTTGTCATTGGTTGTAGATGTATGATTTTACATGTCCACCACTTGTCATTGAGCTTCTATGACAAATATTTAATAAAAAAAAAACATATATCATATATGATTTTGCATGGGCGCCAGGTAGATGTAGAGGTGGTTGAAGAAAATTTAAAGTTAAATCTGATGGGTTGTAAAAAGAAATAGAAGAAAATTGATATTCGATGAAATATTTCAGAAAAACTGCAACCTTCACAACATCATATCATACAACTTATGGTGCTACGTGTATTATTTAGCCCATTTATAAATACAATATGAAAGAATGATTTTATATACAATGGAATTCCTAAAACCTAGCAAATAAGTCCTTACTGCTTGGTGATCCTTGCGCGCTTACATAAGGTGTCGCCACACCAAAGGCTTGGTCTTGATATGCCACGCTGTGATTATATAAGGTCATCGCATACACCATGGAATGAAACTTGTCTAATATTGACAAACAAGCCATTTTTTTAATAAAAGACAACTGGACTTGACAGCCTTGCACTAACAAAGCCGTTCTTTTAATGTTGAATATGTTGTATTTGTGGTGCCTCTTTGAATTGTTGATAAATCTGGTTAAGCTTGATACGTGTAAATAATAAGGAACAAGATATCTTGCTAGTTGCACATTCCCGTACAAAAAGAAATTTTGATTCAACAAATATAGTATAGATTCAATCTCCTACAAAGCCCAGCCGGTTAGAACATTATTAAAAAAATTCAAATCTTCCACATAGCCAATTTTCTCCCAAGTTAGTGTGGACCATGGGGTAAAAAGTTGCAATGATATATTGTAGAGATAGAGACAAGCTAAAGATATATAATCCACATAGTTTCTAAATAAGCAAAAAGCTAGGGTAACATAGAAACAAGCTCAAAAATATATAATCAACATCTATTATTCTGAAACACCTTCATACTTAAAACGTACGGTAGCATAAAAGGGACACTGGAATGGCGTTCACTTAACAGTCTAATTAAATGTTTATTCTCATCATCATAGTCCATCAGTTCATGGATTTATTAGAGCAAGCCCACTCAAATTGCACCTGCAAGGGCAGTTCACTTCACTCGTCGTTGTAATCCGCAGCTTGCGGCATCGAAGCAGCTGAGATGCCCGCCGATGACAGCGCTGCTCCATGCCACAGTGCGTACTCCGCAATATTTGAAAGTAAAAAACATTTTTTTTGACAGAGGGAGTACATGTCAGTATGGGGCGCTAGCTCTGTGACATCAGGCAAGGGTGGCAGACCCAACTGCAGTGTGAGATCTGTCGATGGTGGCTCTATTGTGTCTTCCACCACGGCCGGTCTCACCGGCACTCCTACATGGCCTTCTGCGTGAGGGCCATAGAGAATTGACGATGCATCCGCCGTCGTCTTCTTGGCACCACTAGTGACCCTGGAGTCTTGTGGTAGGACTTGACGCACCATACATGTTATGGGGCCTCACAGGATGGTGTACCTGCAGGTATTAGGTAAAAATTTATTAGGTGGCTCACTGTCATATATCATATTGACTAATTATATGAAGAGCTCCACTAAAATTGTACCAAAAACTATTGAACCAGATGCTATGTGTTTTCTGATTATCTGAAAGCGGCTAAAAACAACCTACTCCCTCCATTATCTTTTTTGTAAGGCGTGCACAAATTTTAAGAGTCAAACTTTAAAATCTTTGACCAATAATTTAGCTAACAATTTAAATTATTATACAATAAACTTAACATGGTTAGATTTGTGATTAAATATACTATCCAAATATCATAAAATTTATAAATATAAATATATAATATAACATTAATAAACAGTTAAAGTGTAGTTTGAAAGACCATGTCATCTCTAACCGCGTCTTATAAAAGATAACAGTGGTAGTAATAAGTTTGAACTCGCTATTTTGTAGGTAGTGCTTTCGAGCTTCTTAAATAAATCCTTCGAGGTCATGACTCACCTTCAAGGTCATCATGGTGATGATCATTTGCTGGAGCTTTGCTCTTTTTTTTCCATCGAGGACGTCTCCATTTCCATTCATAGAGTAAATGAAATGGAGCTCTGCTCATGGCTCTTTGTAGTCTTGAGTTTTTTGTTCTCACTGAACAAAGTCCATGTATTTATAATCATCTAATGAAGAAAGAAAGTTGCACGTGTCATATTTGATTTTTGCATGTGTGCCGCGTGTTATATTTGATTTTTGCATGCATGCCGCGTGCCATATTTGATTTTTGCATGTGTACCACTTGTCGTTGATATGTATATGGTAACAATCTAATGATAAACAAATATCATATATAATTTTTATCTTAATGCCTACTTGTCGGAGTTATATACTCCGAGTAAGGATGAAAACGGTCGGAAACGGTCAAAAAACTCCTAAATTATTTTCTACTTTTATATTTGAAATATTTAAAACGGAAGCAAAGACGGTAAAGCCAGATACTGAAAAAAAACATGAACGTCATTTAAATATCAAGAATTTTGAAAACAAACCAATTCGAAAGTGGATTTATATCGAACACGGTCGATATACGAAAACTCAATATGGAATACCGACCTACCACGATCAAGTGCGTGACTAAGTATAAAAAAGAACGCAGTTGTGTGGTAAGCAGACTGTAATTGGACTGCGTCACATGTGCAGTCGACCAAATTCGGTTTAAATTGAATTTTAAATTTGAAAAATTTCAAATTAAAAGTAGAAAAGTATGGTCAAAAAATATCTAAACAATTTTCTACTTTTACATTTAAAATACGAAACATCCGAAATACGAAAACGAAAACGATAAAGCTAGATAAAAAAATACGAATTCGATCAAATTAAATATTGAAAATGATGCGGTTCGACTTGAGATATTTCTATTCCGCTTTCAACTTTAACCCAGAGTATCTTAAGGCTTGGCCTAAAGGGTGGATGGGACGGCCCAGCGGGCCATAGCCTAGTTGGCCGCGGCCTAGAACTGAGAACCGTCTCGGCTTTCCCGAAGCCCATGCCACACGATGCACGACCCACCTCTACCTCTCCTCCTCTATATCGCATGAATCACCGATGGCTTGACCTCCACTAGCCCCAACTACTCGGGGAAGAACAAGGAGTTGTTGGGATCTTTGAGTACGCCTGCCCCGACAGGACATATATAGGACACTCTATCAAGCTCAAACTATCAAATGGGTGTCAAATTTTGTTGTCAACAACCCGCCCCTCGAACCACGGGAACCTGGGGCGGAACGCCATCTTTTAGACAACTCACTGACCACAACAACAACGTTAGGCGTGGCTTGGGACTTGTTCAGTTGGAATGAAAGTTGCAAGTTTTTCCACTCTCTCTCTATCACATCAATTTCTATCCGCATGTATGGAGCACTAAATAAAAATAAAAAAATAACTAATTACACAGTTTAGTTGTAAATCACGAGATGAATCTTTTGAGAGTAGTTGGTGCACGATTGGAGAATAATTGACAAATATAAACGAAAGTGCTACAGGAGTTCGAATATAAGTTTTTTGCGAACTGAACAAGGCCTTGGCTTGGGGCGAACGATCAGAGACTGACCCGCTCAGGCCAGCCCATCTGCAGAGGTCCTGGACCCAACTCTGTGAGGGCAGTCTCAGGCAGACTGACCATTAACCCAAGGTGGAACTGTTGGGCCTGTCATCCGCGCCTGACGACGTCACGGAGCTGGCGCCTCATACTGATGTGTATGCGCGCTGTGGCCTGAAGCAGCATCGGCGACGGCGGGCATGCACCACGAGCGGCTCCGATCCCTCCTCCACCTGCTGCTGCTGATGATGAAGACGAGGAGTGAACTGAACTGCCCAGCCTAGCTATTGCCCATGATTTCTCCGGCCTCCGACTAGCGAGTCGGACGTACGTACACAGATTTTTTGCCAATCCTCCGATCCGGCCATTCAGCATCCAATCATTTGGTCGTCTAGGCCTAGCAGTAGCACACTACTATAGAACAGGCCTTTGGTCACTTCGCCAAAACGAACAATAGTCTCGGTCACATCAGCGTCCGGAACAAAAACATCTTTAGTCCTGGTTGGTGGCACCAACCGGGACTAAAAGTCTCCTGCCCAACGGCTATGGTGTCAGGATTCTGCAGAAGGGACCTTTAGTCCCGGTTCCTGTCACCAACCGGGATTAAAGCCATCCCTTTAGTCCCGATTGGTAACACCAACCGGGATTAAAAGATTTTGTCCCGGTCCGTGGTACCGGCCGGGACTAAATGGTGGACTTTAGTCCCGGTTGGTGATTGGAACCGGGATTAAATGTCCTTCCCCATATTTGAACTCTTCTTCTTCCCCTGGCCGAGCCCGAGCTTCACTCTTTTGCTTTGTTCTTCATATGTTCTTGCTTGTTCTTGCTCTCATCTCCGGCTATTGATTTATTTCATCATTTCTATGCCGTCATCGAATTATAACTAGTATGCATACCACATTTCATGATTAGTTAGAAAAATAGAGAACATTTGTGTTTTTTTAATTTCGCTTGTTTAGAAAAAAATTAGAAATAGAGAATTTTAGGTTAATTGTTACTTTAATTTCTATATAAAAATTTAAAAACATATAATACTTTAATTTATAATTTGTGACCGGGTTAATTAGTTAATTATAACTAGTATGCATACCATATTTTAGATTATTTTATTTAATTATGGAATATGCTATATAATGCAGACAATGACACGTCATTGGACTTCAAAGAATTCATTGATGGTGTGCATTATTTCTTAAGAGTGGCCGAGACAAACAAGCGGGATGGATTTATATGTTGCCCATATGCCTTGTGTCAGAATTTAAAGGAATATTCAAACTCAAAGAGTCTTCACTCACATTTGTTGAAGTCGGATTTCATGCCGAACTATATTTGTTGGACCAAGCACGGAGAAACCGGGATTATGATGGAAGAAGGTGAAGAAGAACAATTGAGAGCGACGATATTATTGCTCAATACGGTGGCTTCAATGATACTACAATGGGGGAAGCTGAAGAAGAGGGAGGGGTAGAAGACACACCCGCTGAAGATGATGCTCTTGGTGATGTCATTCGTGATGCACAGAGAGATTGTGAAAGTGAAAGGGAGAAGGCAAAGTTTGATCGCATACTAGAGGATCACAAAAAGTTACTATACCCTTCCACCGAGGATGGGCAAAAAAGGTTGGGTACAAAACTAGAGTTGTTACAATGGAAGGCACAGAATGGTATATTCGATAAGGCATTTGGGCAATTATTGAAGATCCAAAAAAAGATGCTTCCGAAGCCTAATGAATTGCCCGCCATTACGTACGAAGCAAAACAGGTCATCTGTCCTTTGGGATTAGAAATCCAGAAGATACATGCATGTCCTAACGATTGCATCCTGTACCGTGGCAAGGACTATGAGAATTTCAATGAATGCCCCATATGTAAAGCATCACAGTATAAGATCAGGCAAGGTGACCTTGGCGATGTTGAGGGAGAAGAACGTCCCAGGAAGAAAATCCCTGCAAAGGTTATGTGGTATGCTCCTATAATACCACGCCTGAAACGTCTTTTCAGAAACAAGAACCATGCAAAGTTGTTGTGGTGGCACAAAGAAGACCGTAAGGTAGACAACATGTTGAGACACCCTACTGATGGGTCCCAGTAGAGAGC
Organism: Chrysopogon serrulatus; assembly: GCA_015844335.1. Taxonomy (NCBI): domain Eukaryota; kingdom Viridiplantae; phylum Streptophyta; class Magnoliopsida; order Poales; family Poaceae; genus Chrysopogon; species Chrysopogon serrulatus. Next base: position 16,064 of record JADLZL010002512.1, read on the forward strand.
AATAGACAGGAAATTTCTAGAGTTTGCAAAAGACGCAAGAAACTTAAGGTTCACTTTAAGTACGGACGGTATGAATCCTTTTGGTGAGCAGAGCAGTAGTCATAGCACTTGGCCTGTTACTCTATGTATCTACAACCTTTCTCCATGGTTATGCATGAAGCGGAAGTTCATTATGATGCCGGTGCTCATCCAAGGCCCGAGGCAACCGGGCAATGACATCGATGTCTATCTAAGGCCATTAGTTGAAGAACTCCTACTTCTATGGAGCCAAACAGGTGTCCGTGTATGGGATGAGTACAAACAGGAACACTTCGACCTGCGAGCACTGTTGTTTGTGACAATCAATGATTGGCCTGCTCTAAGTAATCTTTCAGGGCAGACAAACAAGGGATATAATGCATGCACACACTGTTTTGATGACCTTGATAGTATATATTTGAAAAAATATAGAAAGGTCATGTACCTTGATATCGTCGATTTCTTTCTATGAATCACCCAGTTAGAAAGAAAGGCAAGCATTTTAAAGGTAAGACAGACCACCGATGCAAGCCTCGCAACAGAACTAGAGAAGATGTATTTGAGATGGTCAAGGATGTGAAAGTAGTCTTCGGTAAGGGACAGGGCAGCCAACCAGTTCCGAAAGATGCAGCGGGTCACGCACCCATGTGGAAGAAGAAGTCAATATTTTGGGAGCTACCCTATTGGCAAGTCCTAGAGGTCCGGAATGCGATCGACGTCATGCACCTGACAAAGAATCTTTGTGTGAACCTTCTAGGATTCATGGGAGTGTATGGGAAGCCTAAAGATTCACTTGAAGCACGACAGAACTTGCAGCGTATGAAAGAACGGGACAATCTGCATCCAGAGAAGACAGATGATGGACGCCATTACTTAAGACCTGCTAGCTACACTTTGAGCAATGAAAAGAAAGAAATCATGTTTGAATGCTTAAGCAAGCATCAAGGTCCCTGTAACACCCCGGTGTTACGTTAACCAAAAACCCTGCCATGTCATCATCATCATTGCATAAGCATTCATCATTAGAAAACCCTAATTCAAACAATTAAAATAAGTTTATGATTCTAGGGTGTTGTTTGAGTTCTTTTTATATCACGTGTGTATGTGTTGATAATTTAAATTTCATTACATGTTACTTTTTTTAAATAAAAGCAACCAACTAAAATGGATCTTGATGTTTGCAAGTGCTTGGCTAACTCTAACTCACACCCCAAAGATGTTTTACAAGTTAAATGAGGTGTAAGAAAGAATCAAGTTTGAAATTGGCATTCAATTCCCAAATCCTAGCTTGAGAGGCTAAGTGTTGGAATTGGAATATCACTTTCAAATTTGGTGAGCTAACCATGATTAATTTTATAAATAAAAGTTGCCAACCAATGGCACCTTTTGAAAGTATGAACTTTGTACTATGAAAATATGCTATTGGTTGGGTTTGAAAAGTGTCACAGCATCACTATTTATTTGCCCAAGATTTCAATTTGAAATTTATTTCAAAAGGGGATATTTTCAGTATGTTTTTACCCCTTCATAATTTCACCTCAAAATATTCAAAATTTGGGAAAACTTCCAAAATACAGTTTGTGCATCTCTTTGAGCTCTACAACTTTGGTATACAAAGTTTTCAAGTTTTTGAATAAAATTTGGAGTAATTTCAAAAGTAATTTGAATTTCAAATTGCCCCTTTTGAGTTTTAAACTACAATTCAAAAATTATTAGGTTTCATGAAAAACTTCCTAAATGAAAGTTGTAGACCTTGAGAAATGGAACAACTTTTATTTTTGGAGATTTTCATCTTTTATTCAAAAATTTGAAAGTAATTTTGAAATCCCAAAGGTTAGGGTTTTGTCCCCTTTTCAAATTTGAAGTTCAAATTCAAAAACTAGTTTGAATCTGACAAAACTTCTTTAATGAAAAGTTGTAGAGCACAAATTTTTGAGTCAACTGTATTTTGGGATATTTTTTGTGTACAGTACAATTTTTGAAAATAATTTTGAAAATAGAAAAATATGTGTCTCTCGCTACAGTGAGGCAGGGGGGGGCACCTCATCGGCTGCCCATGCCGGCCGGTCGGCCGCCGTCGCCGTGGCCGTTCGGCGCCTTCCCACCTTTTTCACGCGACGCCGTCCAGCTCGTCGTCGTCGCGAACCTCCCTTCCACCTGTCCAGCTCACCGTTGGCCTATAAAACCAACTCCACGGCCGTCGGTGCTCCTTTTTCCTCCCACCGCTCACCGCCGGCCGCCGTCGTTTGCCTTGCAAAATTCGAGCAACACCCACGATCACCGCTCAATTGCTCCGGTCATCCTTTCCGCCTTGCCCCTGCGCATCCTTGGAGCTGCTAGTCGTCGTTTGGAATCACCGGAGTAGCCCGGGCGACGTCGTCTTCTCCAACTCCAGCCGGATCGCCGCCGCGAGCCATCATCCTCTGGTCAGGGCAACTCCGTGCCTACCAACTCCATCCCTGGCTTGTTTTAGTTTCATGGTTGGATGCTAATCACTATCGGCTTGTCCATTGGCGCAGAGGAGTCCCCGACGCGTCGGAACACAGTCATCTTCCTTGGTTCGCGCCCGCGCGATCGCGCTACCGCCATCAAACACCCTCCGCCCCCTCTCCAAGCTCGTTGCATCTTTGTTTTGAAGCTGTGGTGAGCTCCTGAGCATGACCCGGGTGTTGGTTGCGTTAGAATCACCGTAGTTTGGTCGGAACGCCGTGAGCACCGGTGAGCTTCACCGTCCGCCGTGGTTGCGCTCACGGTCGTGCATAAAGCGCCCCCGCTCGAAGTCGGGTGTGCGTGCGGTGCCGAAGTTCGCCTTGGAGTGCTGATCACGTTGGTTTTCTCGGTGCCGGAGGAGCTCTCGGTGAGCTCGGCCGCGGTGAGCCGTGTGCCGCCGCCGAGCCGCCATGGCCGTCGGTGCCATGCGAGCTCCGGTGAGTGAGAAAGGGTGTATGATAGCTCGTTAGGTGTGTCTCGGAGAAAGGAATCCGTTTTTGTAGTCGGTTGCGTGGCGAGGATCGCCGTTGGCTTAAAACGCCGGGCCGGCGGCCGTCGCGGCATTCTTGTCTGGAGAGAGAGAGGGAGGAAAGGCGGGCCGACGCCCGGCCCCGCCTGTCGGTGTCGTTGAGAGAGAGGGAGAGCCGCACGTGGCGCGGCAGGCAGGCCTTGAAGTGAGCGGGCCGTCTTGGGCCGCCGGGCCGATGAAAGAGAGTCAGAAGAGAAAGGAAATGTTTTTTTTTTTCCTTTTGTTTTTATAAAAGTAGTTTTCATCTTTTTTGTTGTAATTTATTTTGGGCAGATAAAAATGTGAGAAAAATATGTATGTGTTCCTTGTGATATGCTCTGTCCAAGAAAAATACTAACTCTGAGTTTTCAATAAAATTTAATTATGTTTTAATTTGCTTCTTTAATTAATAAATGCAAATTCAATGATTTTTAATAATTAAAATATAAGTCCAAAAATTATAAAATTTGTTTTGTGTGTTAATTAGAGTATGATGATCTTAATTATGAAGTTTTTGTTTTAAAGTTTTGTATTAAGCCTAATTAATCCCTTTTTAATTAATGTTTAATTAGTTAATTCTTTGATTAATTAGGGTTTAATTAATCTTTAATTAGCAAGTTAATTAGCGGCTTTCAACGACTGTGAAAATGGTCAATAAATTAGTAATCACCTCTAATCACCATTAGGGTTGCTTGATTTTGGGATTGAGTGATGACCCTAGGTCACTAACCCTAATGACCTTCGGCATTTCATGTTGATTGCGTATCGCTAGTCCGTCGTCGTCGACGCTAGTTATACCTCCTTAGTGCAAGGTTGCCGTGAAGGAAAGTTGTACTCAAGATCGATTAATAATCGTTGCATCATTATCGCATGCTCTTTTGTTTACTGCATGCTCTTTTGTTTACTGCATTGTAATCATGCATCTTTATCGTGTAGCTGTCGGGTCTGAGGAGGAAGTCGAGCCGTCTCCGGTTTCCGAAGAGGTTGGATCTGATCTTGATGATTGGGTAGTCGATCCTCACTTCATCGAGCCCCAAGGCAAGCCCCGGATACATTCAAACCCGTCCTTGTATTTCGAAAGTTTTTATGATTTCATGTGATGATATAATGCATTAGGTGTAGGAGTTGTGTGCTATCCTACTTTGATGTATTTACCGTACCTTGTTACATTACCCTGTACACCTGTTTTGATTTCGAAATGCTTAGTTGCGCTTAGCCTTGCTATTAGTGTAGGTTTTGATAAATTGTTTTCAAAAGGTGATAACAATACTCCCCGAAGGGAATTTACGAAAAACGATGTTGCTTGTTGTTTATCCTTGTTCGACGGGGTCAATGGTATACAACAAGAACATGATGATGAGTAACTCGAGACGTCGGTGGAGTGACTTGCATCGGGAGGGGCTATTGCCCCTGGTGTAGTGTCGCCCACTTGTGTTGGTTAAGGACCGTCCGTTGTTTGGTATTTGGGATCATGAGGTTATTGGATAGTACTAGTCGCATGCTAATGGCGGTAAGCTCCACTTGGACTATTCGTTACTAGAACGGATAGTAGCGTGTACCCATCCTACGATGCGCACCGCCGAAGTGACCGAGCGGCCGTAGAGAGGTGGTGTACTGTACACCCGTTCTGGTATGGAGAAATCTAAGCGTTGAGTTGATGTATGTAAGATGTTCGGTCCTGCATACATCGTGTGGCTAGGAAGCCCCAGCTGGGTATATAAAGCGATTCGAATCGTCGTGTGCTCCACGATATGGGAGCCGTGATTCGAGTCCCGGCAAGCATCGTAGTAATAATGAAAGTCCGAGTATGAGAGTTTTGAATCCGGCATATGTTTGATAAGTGATTGTTAAAGTAAGGATTGGCTTAGTCTCTTTTTTCGCAAAAAGAGTGTCTTTTGATCTTGCTAAAGCCTCACCTTGATTCCTATTAGCCAGCATTCCTGGGTCTTCTTCCCAATTTTTTGGTCGGGTAAGTCTTGCGGAGTACTTTTTGTACTCAGGGTTTGTTCAACCCATGTTGCAGGTGAACCGCATGGGCAAGCGTGCTACGGCCCTTCTTTGCATGACGGTTGTTGAAGAAGTGTCCGAGGAAGAGTGAATTGAGTGACCTTTGGGCAGGGCAACTTTGGTTGTGTGATCTGTAATAAAGTTATATAATGATACTTCCGCTGGTTTGTAATAAAAACGCTCTAGTTTGTATAAGTTTTGTAAAAAGTTTGCAAATTAAGTTATTGTAAGTCTTCCGCTACTCTGGTATTTGTATATGAAAACTGTTGTAATATTGTGATGTATCTGTAAGTATCGATCCTGGAGTGATTGTGGTTTATCGGGGATCCACCCGACGGAACATTCTAGGTTATATGGTGTATAAGCATGGTTGACCGAGGTCTTAGGGACAAGGTCGGTGCTTGTGGGCCATATAATTTAGAAGGTTACGCCACGAAGGGTATCGAGCGGTACTTACAAAGATACTTACAAGTATTACTTTTCAAAAAACTTCAAAATGTTTTGGATCTAAATGCTAAAATAGGGTTTTTAGTCCAAATTGCTTCCTCGCTCCGTCTTAATTCTTTCTAGTAGCCCCCATAGGTGCTATTTATAAAAAGTCTTAAGCGGAGTATCATGTATTTTCTCTTTTGCCCTATATTGCTAAAAGTATGCTTATGTTAAGTTTAAAAGATTTTTACTCGATCCGTAGGTCCGATCATGCATCATATTTAATTCACATGTTTAAAAATTTAATTCCCGAAACAAAGTGGTTGGGCTAAGTAAAATCAATCCTATTCTTCTTCGACTTTAAGGTTCTCAATCTTATAGATTCTATCTTTGCTTTCTACAGGATGGCCCGTACCAAGCGGACTCCTCGCAAGAAGACCGGTCCTAGGGGTGTGCCACGTCACCAGATAGCACCACGTCGCAACGATCTTTGAAGCCGGCCCAAGCGAGCCGAATCTTGAGAAGAAGAAAACCAAGAAGCAAAAGATAGCCGAGTTGTCTGCTGAGCTAGCTATCGCTACCAAGGAGCGTAGCATAGCAATTGCCGAAAGGGATGAAGTGAAGTCCGAGCTAGAGGGTCAACCGAGGCGGGGAGCAAATCGGATCTTCGAGTCATCACCAAGCTTCAACAAACCATCGCCGTCTTCAAAGATGAGCTGGACGGCGCGATGCATCAGAGGAACGATGGGTACGATTACATTGAGGAGCTGCAGATCCAGGTGGCGAACCTCGAAGCATATACAGCTGCTCTGCATGAGGAGATCCATCACCAGTATAATCTCCATGATCCTTTATACCACCAAAGAGGTCGCCGCAGATGACTTAGGTGCTTTGTGGAGTCACCAGAGGCGTACTCAAGACCGACCGAGGAGTCCGAGGTAGCCGAGTCCGTGGCGTGCAATGAGTCTGACCCAGATGAGGGATCTGACATCCGAGCTCCCTAGAGAGAGAGAGAGAGATGTAATATATGTTAAATAGTCAACCTGGGGTGTCCGGCCTATGGGCGGACTTGTAAAATAAATAAGTGAACCTTTGTATGACTGGCTTGTACTGTTGCTTTCAATTTTAATAATAAATCCTGCTTGTGAATAAATTCGATCTTGTTTATAACAGATGTCCGGTTATTCACAAGAGAGGGGTGAGGTCCCTCGGGCACCACAAGCACCACCGTCTTCTTGAAGCCGTGGCGGCTTTAGTCCACGCCACCATCGAGAATGCCCGTATGCTACGGGAGATAAGTCGGCCAGAATCAAAATGCACCACGTGAAAATCAGGGTCGTCGTAATCACGACGAAATCACATATGCGGACTTCACCGATACTCGTCCGCCGGTGTTCACAGGGCCGAGGAGCCCCTAGAAGCTAATGATTGGCTTCGCATTATAGATCTGAAGTTTGATCTCTTGGAAGGTTGTCCGGACTTGATGAAACCCAAGTTTGCCGCCCAAAGCGGTGAGAGGCCCCGCATCCGCATGGTGGGCGAATTTCCTTGCACGGCAGCCCGGCCGACCCACCCAATCACACGGACCGTGTTCAAAGATGCATTCCGTCAAGCATTTTATACCGACGGAGTAATGCAAGCTAAGTTAGAAGAGTTTTTAGCCCCGAAACAAGGTGGACAATCGGTGGTGCAAGACGTGAACTCCTTTAGCCACCTCTCACGGTATGCACCGTAACATGTGGATACCGATGTAAAGAAGAAGAAGTGCTTCCTCGGGGGTTTAAAGGGAGATATCAAAACCCACCTTACCTCAAACCCCAATGCCACTTTCTACGAGGCGGTGGATATAGCCATTGCCTATGAGAAATCCCCTGTCGGAGCAAAAGAGTGAGGAACGACGTGCTTTCTCTCGACAACCTGGCGGAATCGAAAACGCCGAGAAAGTTATCTATCATCCCACCCAAAGACTATCGCCCACCATTTCGCTATCCACAACGGCCGCAAAATCCTCAACCCTATCGCTACCCACCACAGCAGCAACAAGCCCCGAGGCAACAGGTGTACCCTCGCCTGGCTGCCGCAACCTATCCCCGGCGGACGAACACCCGGGGTGTTCGAAACCCAACTCCACCAGCCCCACAAAATACTTCTACCGGTTTCGGCCCGTGTTTCAATTGTGATCAAGTCGGGCATCGTATCGAAACCTGTCCCTACCCTAAAAGGAATGCTTCCCAATTTCAGCAAGGGTGCGGCGGTCAACAGCCCCCGAGTCAAGGCGGGGGTGTTCCACGGCGTGTCCCGAAGGTTAATGCCGGGAAGAAGGGCGCGCGTCTATCAAGTCCGGTCGGGAACGTTCTTGAAGGAGAACCCGTGTTGATGGGTATGTTCCCCTGTTGCCGATCACCCCCGCACTTACATTATTTGATTCTGGTGCATCTCATACATTTATCAACCGCACCTTTGTTACCAAGCATGAAATTCCCATAAAAGAAATTAAAGATGAGTTTATGGTGCAATCAGGGAGGGCGTATGTGTACGCGGGAAGTAGTCTCTCAAATTCCTATATCTCTTGGTGGGTATTTATATCCCACGGATCTGATAGTATTGAAGGATCAAAATATAGATGTGATCCTCGGAATGAACTGGTTACGCCAGTATGGCGCTGTGATAGATACCCTGAATAGAAATGTTAAGCTGTTGCTACCCGATAACCAGTCCCCACTCCTTATCCAATTTTTGATTCCTAAGAAAGCGGTTACAACCGCTAATGCAACCTCAGTGCCAGCACTTCAAGATATACCGGTAGTCTGTGAGTTTCCAGATGTGTTCCCTGATGATTTGCCTGGGCTACCACCGGAAAGAGATGTTGAATTTGTGATTGAGTTGAAGCCGGCACGCACCGGTATCCCGAAGAGCTTATAGGATGCCCCCAAAAGAGTTAGCTGAATTGAAGACTCAATTGAAAGAACTGTTGGATAAAGGTTTTATCCGACCTAGTTCATCACCGTGGGGTTGTCCTGCAATCTTTGTGAAAAAGAAAGATCAAACTCTGAGAATGTGTGTGGACTATCGTCCATTAAATGAGGTGACCATCAAAAATAAATATCCTCTTCCTCGTATCGATCTTCTCTTTGATCAACTTGCGGGAGCCAAGGTGTTCTCAAGATTGACCTTAGATCCGGCTACCACCAAATACGTATACGGCCGGAAGATATTCGAAAACCGCCTTTACCACCAGATACGGCCTATACGAATATCTAGTCATGTCATTTGGGCTTACTAATGCTCCAGCCCATTTCATGTATCTGATGAACTCGGTGTTTATGCCCGAGCTCGATCGTTTTGTCGTAGTGTTCATCGACGACATTCTTATATATTCAAAAATAAAGAAGAGCATGCGAAGCATCTCCGTATTGTTTTGCTCGTCTCCGAGAGCATCGACTCTATGCTAAATTTAGTAAGTGTGAGTTTTGGCTTAGTGAAGTCAAATTCCTTGGTCATGTCTTATCGGCCGAGGGTGTTGCAGATTGATCCCAAAGCAAAATCCAAGATATTCTTAATTGGAAACCACCCACCACCGTTCATCAAGTTCGTAGCTTCCTTGGAATGGCGGGATATTACCGTCGTTTCGTTCCTGATTTCTCCAAATTAGCCAAACCAATCACAGAACTCCTCAAGAATCAAACCAAATTCCGATGGTCATCTCAATGTGAGCAAGCTTTCCATAAGTTAAAAGATCTTTTAACCACTGCCCCAATCCTTGCTCAGCCAGATATTGAAAAGCCATTCGATGTGTATTGTGATGCGTCTGGCATCGGCATCGGATGTGTGTTAATGCAAGAGGGCAAAGTTATTGCTTATGCTTCGAGGCAGTTGAAGCGACATGAAGAGCATTATCCAACTCATGATCTCGAGTTAGCCGCGGTTGTGCATGCTCTGAAAATATGGAGACACTACTTGTTGGGCAATAAATGCAATATCTATAGTGATCACAAAAGTCTAAAATATATCTTCACTTCGATCGAACTGAATATGAGGCAAAGGAGATGGCTTGAATTAATCAAAGATTATGATCTTGAAGTCCATTATCATCCTGGCAAAGCCAATGTGGTTGCGGATGCTCTCGGTCGAAAGAGTCGGTGCAATTGTCTTCTTCATCACTCAGTAAATCTGAGCCTATGTCAAGAGTTAGAGAGATTAAATATTGATATAATTTCTCAGGGTACTCTGAATGATATCACCGTACACTCATCTATTCAAGAAAAGATTATTGCCGCTCAACGAGAAAGCAAAGGCCTCAAGCACATTAGAGAGAAAGTCAGATCGGGGCGAGCATCTTTTTTCGCCTTGATGACAACAATGTATTATGGTTTAAAAATCGGCTAGTTGTTCCGAAGGTCCCTGAGCTCCGACAGTTGATTCTTGACGAAGCTCACTTAACCAGATTCTCGATTCACCCAGGTAGCAATAAGATGTATCATGACCCGAGGCGTAGACGGTGGACTAAAATGAAAATCGAGATAGCTCGATATGTTGCCTGATGTGATACCGCCAAAAAGTCAAAATTTGTGCATTTGAAAGCAAATTTGGAGAACTTCAACCCTTACCCATTCCAGCTTGGAAGTGGGAGGATATTAGTATGGATTTCATCGTTGGTCTGCCTAGAACAGCCAAGGGTTATAATTCAATCTGGGTTATTGTTGATCGGTTGACCAAGTCTGCCCACTTTATTCCCGTAAAAGATAAGTATGCAGCACCTCAGTATGCTCAAATATACATAGATCGAATAATGTGTCTGCATGGAATTCCAAGAAGTATAGTCACTGATCGGGGTACTCAATTTATGGCTCACTTCTGGCAAAGGTTTCATGAAACTATGGGTACTACTTTGTTGCACAGCACTGCTTATCATCCGCAAACTGATGGTCAGACTGAAAGACTGAACCAGATTCTGGAAGATATGTTAAGGTCTTGTGTGTTAACATATTCATCAGATTGGGAACAATGTCTGCCATTAGCTGAGTTTGCTTACAACAACAGTTATCAAGAGAGTATCAAAATGGCACCATTTGAGGCTTTGTATGGCCGCCGATGTCGTACCCCACTCAACTGGTCTGAGCCTGGAGAGAGATGGTTCTTCGGTGTTGATCTAGTTAAAGAAACTGAAGCTAAAGTAAAACAGATTCAAGAAAACTTAAGAATAGCTCAGTCCAGACAGAAAAGTTACGCTGATAAGCGACGAAGACCGTTGATGTTTGAAATTGGAGACTATGTATATCTGAAAGTGTCACCAAGTAAAGGTGTCGACCGTTTTGGGGTAAAAGGTAAACTGGCACCCCGATATATTGGTCCGTTTCAGATTACGGAAAGATGTGGGAAGGTAGCATATCATTTGAATCTACGAGCGGTTGTCGCTAGTGCACAATGTGTTTCATGTGTCCCAACTAAAAAATGTTTGCAAGTACCGGACAAAGTCACCGACATTGAAGATCTCCGTGTCGAACGATCCGAAGTGTGTTGAGTATCCAAATCAAAATTCTTGATCGAAAGGATCGAGTCACCCTTGAGCACATAAGAAGATTTTATAAAATTCAATGGGATCAGCATTTCGAGGATGAAGCAACTTGGGAATCGGAGGAATTCTTGAATGAGCACTTTCCGGAGTTTCTTCCTTCCTTCTCCTAAGTCATGATTGGTTTCTAACGATCGTGACTTTCTGAAAATATGAGACTTGTAATATGAACCCTTCTACCTCTCTTATGAACCCATGTAAGATGTGTTTTCTTGACACATTTCCTTTTCCATTACTTAGTCCTAAGCTTTGAATCTCGGGACGAGATTCCTTTAAGGGAATATAATGTAACACCCGGTGTTACGTTAACCAAAAACCTGTCATGTCATCATCATCATTGCATAAGCATTCATCATTAGAAAACCCTAATTCAAACAATTAAAATAAGTTTATGATTCTAGGGTGTTGTTTGAGTTCTTTTATATCACGTGTGTATGTGTTGATAATTTAAATTTCATTACATGTTTTTTTTTTTTAAATAAAAGCAACCAACTAAAATGGATCTTGATGTTTGCAAGTGCTTGGCTAACTCTAACTCACACCCCAAAGATGTTTTACAAGTTAAATGAGGTGTAAGAAAGAATCAAGTTTGAAATTGGCATTCAATTCCCAAATCCTAGCTTGAGAGGCTAAGTGTTGGAATTGGAATATCACTTTCAAATTTGGTGAGCTAACCATGATTAATTTTATAAATAAAAGTTGCCAACCAATGGCACCTTTTGAAAGTATGAACTTTGTACTTTGAAAATATGCTATTGGTTGGGTTTGAAAAGTGTCACAGCATCACTATTTATTTGCCCAAGATTTCAATTTGAAATTTATTTCAAAAGGGATATTTTCGGTATGTTTTTACCCCCTTCATAATTTCACCTCAAAATATTAAAAATTTGGGAAAACTTCTAAAATATAGTTTGTGCATCTCTTTGAGCTCTACAACTTTGGTATACAAAGTTTTTCAAGTTTTTGAATAAAATTTGGAGTAATTTCAAAAGTAATTTGAATTTCAGATTGCCCCCTTTTGAGTTTTAAACTACAATTCAAAAATTATTGGGTTTCATGAAAAACTTCCTAAATGAAAGTTGTAGACCTTGAGAAATGGAACAACTTTTATTTTTGGAGATTTTCATCTTTTATTCAAAATTTGAAAGTAATTTTGAAATCCCAAAGGTTAGGGTTTTGTCCCCTTTTCAAATTTGAAGTTCAAATTCAAAAACTAGTTTGAATCTGACAAAACTTCTTTAATGAAAGTTGTAGAGCACAAATTTTTGAGTCAACTGTATTTTGGGATTTTTTTGTGTACAGTACAATTTTTGAAAATAATTTCGAAAATAGAAAAATGTGCTGGCTCGCTACTTTCTGATGAGGCAGGGGGGGCACCTCATCGGCTGCCCATGCCGGCCGGTCGGCCGCCCGTCGCCGTGGCCGTTCCGGCGCCTTCCGCCTTTCACGCGGACGCCGTCCGGCTCGTCGTCGTCGCGAACCTCCCTTCCACTGTCCGACTCACCGTTGGCCTATAAAACCAACTCCCGGCCGTCGGTGCTCCTTTTTTCCTCCCACCGCTCACCGCCGGCCGCCGTCGTTTGCCTTGCAAAATTCGAGCAACACCCACGATCACCGCTCAATTGCTCCGGTCATCCTTTCCGCCTTGCCCCTGCGCATCCTTGGAGCTGCTAGTCGTCGTTTGGAATCACCGGGTAGCCGGGCGACGTCGTCTTCTCCAACTCCAGTAGGATCGCCGCCCCGCGAGCCATCATCCTACAGTCGGGGGCAACTCCGTGCCTACCAACTCCATCCCTGGCTTGTTTTAGTTTCATGGTTGGATGCTAATCACTATCGGCTTGTTCGTTGGCGCGAGAGGAGTCCCCCGAGCGTCGGAACACTGATCATCTTCCTTGGTTCGCGCCTTGATCCTTTGCTACCGCCATCAAACACCCTCCGCCCCTCTCCAAGCTCGTTGCATCTTTGTTTTGAAGCTGTGGTGAGCTCCTGAGCATGACCGGTGTTGGTTGCGTTAGAATCGCCGTAGTTTGGTCGGAACGCCGTGAGCACCGGTGAGCTTCACCGGCGTCGCCGTGGTTGCGCTCACGGTCGTGCATAGCCGGCCCGGCCCGAGTCGTGTGCGTGCGGTGCCGAGTTCGCCTTTGAGTGCTGATCACGTTGGTACACTCGGTGCCGCCGGAGGAGCTCCGGTGAGCTCGGCCGCGGTGAGCCGTGCGCCGCCGAGCCGCCATGGCCGTCGGTGTGCGAGCTCCGGTGAGTGAGAAAGGGTGTATGATAGCTCGTTAGGTGTGTCTCGGAGAAAGGAATCCGTTTTTGTAGTCAGTTGCGTGGCAGAGATCGCCGTTGGCGAGAACGCCGGCGACCGCCGTCGGCGTTACTGTGCGAGCGAGAGAGAGAGAGGAGGAAGACGGGGCTGACGCCCCGGCCCCGCCTGTCAGTGTCGTTGAGAGAGAGAGGAGAGCCGCTGCGGCGTCGCAGCTGCAAGGCAGGTGAGTGTGAACGGGCACGTCGGGCCGACCGGGCCGCACAAGAGAGTCCGAAGAGAAAGGCTTTGCTTTTTTTTTTTTCCTTTTTGTTTTTATAAAAGTAGTTTTCATCTTTTTTTGTTGTAATTTATTTTGGGCAGATAAAAATGTGAGAAAAATATGTATGTGTTCCTTGTGATATGCTCTGTCCAAGAAAAATACTAACTCGAGTTTTCAATAAAATTTAATTATGCTTTAATTTGCTTCTTTAATTAATAAATGCAAATTCAATGATTTTTAATAATTAAAATATAAGTCCAAAAATTATAAAATTTGTTTTGTGTGTTAATTAGAGTATGATGATCTTAATTATGAAGTTTGGTTAAGTTTTGTATTAAGCCTAATTAATCCCTTTTTAATTAATGTTTAATTAGTTAATTCTTTGATTAATTAGGGTTTAATTAATCTTTAATTAGCAAGTTAATTAGCGGCTTTCAACGACTGTGAAAATGGTCAATAAATTAGTAATCACCTCTAATCACCATTAGGGTTGCTTGATTTTGGGATTGAGTGATGACCCTAGGTCACTAACCCTAATGACCTTCGGCATTTCATGTTGATTGCGTATCGCTAGTCCGTCGTCCGTCGTCGACGGCGCTAGTTATACCTCCTTAGTGCAAGGTTGCCGTGAAGGAAAGTTGTACTCAAGATCGATTAATAATCGTTGCATCATTATCGCATGCTCTTTTGTTTCTTGCATTGTAATCATGCATCTTTATCGTAGTTGTCGGGTCCGAGGAGGAAGTCGAGCCGTCTCGGGTTTCGAAGAGGTTGGATCCGATCTTGGTGATTGGGTAGTCGATCCTCACTTCATCGAGCCCCAAGGCAAGCCCCCGGATACATTCAAACCCGTCCTTGTATTTCGAAAGTTTTTATGATTTCATGTGATGATATAATGCATTAGGTGTAGGAGTTGTGTGCTATCCTACTTTGATGCATTTACCGTACCTTGTTACATTACCCCTGTACACTGTTTTGATTTCGAAATGCTTAGTTGCGCTTTAGCCTTGCTATTAGTGTAGGTTTTGATAAATTGTTTTCAAAAGGTGATAACAATACTCCCTGAAGGGAATTTACGAAAACCCGATGTTGCTTGTTGTTTATCCTTGTTCCGACGGGGTCAATGGTATACAACAAGAACATGATGATGAGTAACTCGAGACGTCGGTGGAGTGACTTGCATCAGGAGGGGCTATTGCCCTGATGTAGTGTCGTCCACTTGTGTCGGTTAAGGACCGTCCGTTGTTTTTATTTGGGATCATGAGGTTATTGGATAGTACTAGTCGCATGCTAATGGCGGTAAGCTCCACTTGGACTATTCGTTACTAGAACGGATAGTAGCGTGTACCCATCCTACGATGCGCACCGCCGAAGTGACCGAGCGGCCGTAGAGAGGTGGTGTACTGTACACCCGTTCTGGTATGGAGAAATCTAAGCGTTGAGTTGATGTATGTAAGATGTTCGGTCCTGCATACATCGTGTGGCTAGGAAGCCCCAGCTGGGTATATAAAGCGATTCGAATCGTCGTGTGCTCCACGATATGGGAGCCGTGATCCGAGTCCCGGCATCGTAGTAATAATGAAAGTCTGAGTATGAGAGTTTTGAATCCGGCATATGTTTGATAAGTGATTGTTAAAGTAAGGATTGGCTTAGTCTCTTTTCGCAAAAGAGTGTCTTTGATCTTGCTAAAGCCTCACCTTGATTCCTATTAGCCAGCATTCCTGGGTCTTCTTCCCAATTTTTTGGTCGGGTAAGTCTTGCGGAGTACTTTTTGTACTCAGGGTTTGTTCAACCCATGTTGCGAGGTGAACCGCATGGGCAAGCGTGCTACGGCCCTTGCCGCATGACGGTTGTTGAAGAAGTGTCCGAGGAAGAGTGAATTGAGTGGCCTTTGGGCGGGGGCAACTTTGGTTGTGTGATCCGTAATAAAGTTATATAATGATACTTCCATTTGGTTTGTAATAAAAACGCCGCGGTTTGTATAAGTTTTGTAAAAAGTTTGCAAATTAAGTTATTGTAAGTCTTCCGCTACTCGGTATTTGTATATGAAAACTGTTGTAATATTGTGATGTATCCGTAAGTATCGATCCTGGAGTGATTGTGGTTTATCGGGGATCCACCCGACGGAACATTCTAGGTTATATGGTGTATAAGCATGGTTGACTGAGGTCTTAGGGACAAGGTCAGTGCTTGTGGGCCATATAATTTAGAAGGTTCTGCCACAGTCCCCATCTGGATTCTCCTCCAATATAAAGGGTATAATAAATGTGCCCGAGAAGAAATTTCTAAACTTAAAGTCGCATGACTGCCATGTGCTTATGACACAATTGCTTCCAGTTGCTTTAAGAAGGATTCTACCTTCACATGTACGTCTGGCCACTGTGAAGCTATGTGCATTCCTCAATGCAATTTCTCAGAAGTCAATCAATCCACTGGAACTAGCTGCTCTACAGAATATTGTAGTTCAATGTCTTGTCAGTTTTGAGTTAGCTTTTCCTCCATCCTTCTTTGATATCATGACACACCTTCTAGTTCATCTGGTCAAGGAGATCAATATTCTTGGTCCTATGTTCCTACATAATATGTTTTCCTTCAAGAGGTTTATGGGAGTCCTGAAGAAATATGTTCACCAGCGTGCTCGGCTAGAAGGAAGCATCGCAGAGGGCTACGAGACAGAGGAGGTCATTGAGTTCTGTGTTGAATTCATTCCTGAACTTGACCCAACTGGTGTTTCTGAATCACGACACGAGGGTAGACTGAGTGGAAAGGGAACACTAGAAAAGAAAACATATATCGGTACGGAGGACGATTATTTCAATAAAGCGCACTACACAGTTCTTCAAAACTCATCCGTGGTGGAGCCGTATGTCATGAAACACAAGGAATTCCTACGATCCCAGTTCCCAGAGAAGAATGAAGCTTGGATTATGCGTCAGCACATAGACACTTTCAGCGATTGGTTGCGAAAAGAATGTTAGGGTGATGACAATATTGATAAGCAACTATATTTGTTGGCTAGGCAACCATTGTGGCACATCCTCACGTACAAAGGGTATGAGATAAATGGAAATACATTTTACACCCTAGGCCAAGATAAAAAAGTACGAACCAAAACAGTGGTGTTCGCGTAGATGCCACAGACCCGAATAGAAACAGACAAACATGTTATGGCTGTATAGAGGAGATTTGGGAACTAAACTACGCATCTAATTTTAAAGTCCCTTTGTTCCGGTGCCAATGGGTGAAGATTACCGAAGGCGGGATAACAGTCGACAAAGACTATGGAATGACAACAGTGGACCTCAACAATATTGGTTACAAAGGTGAACCATTCGTCCTTGCTGCTGATGTGAATCAGGTGTTCTACGTGAAAGACATGTCTACAAAACCCAAGAGAGGGAAAAATAACAACAAATCAACGAATGAGCCAAAACACCATATAGTTCTTTTAGCGAAAATAAATATTGTGGGAATTGAGGACAAGTCAGACATTTTAGAAGATTATGAAAGAGATGACCGAATCCCACCCTTCAGTGTCTCCAAAGACCCAAGCATCCTGATAAATGCTGAGGACACTCCATGGTTACGACATGATCATAACCAAAGGATCTTACGTCAAGAAGAAGTTCACCACTGTGCCCGCTTGATCTCTAGTAATGTTTAATAAATAGTGTGTATTAGAGATTAGATGTGTGATAATTATTACTTGAGATGTTTGTATCATGTTTTCTTGTTTTATATCGTATGAAATGAAATTCCTTTATAATGAAAGGTTACATCGATCTCTGTGAAGCATGTGGACGCTGTTGACACTCCTTAGCGCCAACTTTTACTAGGGCTTTTTACCTGAAGGAAAACAAGAAAACACACTAGTCTAAGGCTTTATCTAACAAATTCCACGAGTTTTGCATATTCTGTATTTTCCAGGGTGATTTTCAGAAAAGCATAAAAAAGGGGATTATAGAGCTCAATTATCACGAAATTGATCCACAACGGAACAACATCATCATCGGACTCAGGAAGGGTCTAGAAGACACCCGAAGCAGCGGAGCCCGCAGAGGAGCCCAGGTGGGGCCGGCCGGCCCCACCCTGGGGCCGGTCGGCGCCCTAGGTCAACGTCTGGCCGCCGCCTTCTGGAGTCTTCCTCCCACGGTTCCTTGGAAGCCAATCAAAGCATCCCTACGTTGATTTTAGGTAGGTTTGATCCGACGGTGCACATAAGATGAAGACGCGGATCGCTGACGTGGCGGTTCCTTGCCCCCTACTCCACCTCGGCCTATATAATGACGCCCAAGGCTCCCTCCAAGAGGCATTCTACACCCCGGTGCTTCATATTCTCTACATAATTAGGGTTAGGGTCCCTCTAGTTGATCTAGTCTAGTTCATCTAGTTCTAGTTCATCTAGATGTAGCAATTAGGAGAGACTAGTTCTTCTAGATCTAGTTTTGTTTAGAGATTAGAGAGATTGAGTAGAGGAGTAGAGATTCCGGAGGAGCTCAGGCTGTCGGCGGCTTCTTCGTGGTTTGTATTCTTCCGGATTCACTTCCTCGCCCGGAGCTGCGTTCCGAGGTACTTTTGTATTTACCATTCGATTCAAGTAAGCAATTTGTTCTTATTCGTTGTTTGGTTCACATCTCATATTGAGAACTTTGATCTATAGGACCCTGTAGGTTAAAGTTGTATTTTCGTAGTGTAGGCGTGGTGCCTAGGCTAGATTTACTTGTGAATGTCCCCCGATCCCCCTGGGATAGTGGTAGCTCGCGTAGGTGACTTTATAGCTGCGTTGAATCCTCTGTAGTCCACTTCCCGTTGATAGGACTGATAGGCTTATAGGTGTCTGGTAGGTAGATTACTCTGTTTCTTCTCCTATTCAGGTCACTTGTCCGATAAGACGATATTATACAAAGTT
Organism: Chrysopogon serrulatus; assembly: GCA_015844335.1. Classification (NCBI taxonomy): domain Eukaryota; kingdom Viridiplantae; phylum Streptophyta; class Magnoliopsida; order Poales; family Poaceae; genus Chrysopogon; species Chrysopogon serrulatus. Next base: position 34,522 of record JADLZL010002512.1, read on the forward strand.
TACCACTTATTGGAACTAGAGTACAATAGCTATTTTCTTTTTCTTGATATTATCTAGCCTAATTGTAGGGTTAAGTCTATAGACATTGTCATTATCACAACTGTTCCTCAGAGATACGATATTTAAAACCTCAGGGTAAAATGTGACACCGGGTATGATATCCGTGGCGCTGCGGATAATCCTACTTAAAACTTATTTAATGGAGTGCAGTTAAAAATACCAACAAGCATTTTTGGCGCCGTTGCCGGGGAACGGTTTGCTGATTTTGACTTAGTCTAGCTTAATCTTGTATTATACTTTTATCTTTTCTTATTTTATCCCATTCTCTTCATTAATTTTTGTGTTCATCCTTATGGATGCTTTTAATTCTATTTATTTTTATGGCATGCGTGAAAGCTTCGGGCCACCAAAATCTAATGAACCTATCATAACACCTGGCTATGAGCTGCACCCATGTCTAATCAAAATGATTCGGGGATAAACCCTTCTCGGGCGAAGGCAATGAAAACCCATACTTACACTTACGAGAATTCGCAGAGACTGTGCATGCTTGCGCAAGATTTGGTATGTCTAATAAGACTATTAGATGGAAGCTTTTTTTCCGTTTTCCTTGACAGGAAAAGCTAAACTTTAGTATAATCGAGCCGTAGGGAGTATGCAAGGTGATTGGGAAATGTTATACTCTATTCTGTTTACACTTCTTTCCCATCTCTAAGGTAGCTATCCTTCGAAAAGAGGTTTTAACTTTTAGGCAACTAGAACAAGAATCTTTTAGTAAATCATGGGAGCGTTTTAATGAACTTATCACATTCGGCCCTGACTTTGGTTTTCTAGACCCTATGCTTCTTCAACATTTTTATTTGGGTCTTACCAAGGAATCTAAGGACTCCCTTGATTTAGCCTCCGGAGGAGTTTTCTTCACTTGCCTATAATCGAAGCCGGCACCGATGCTAGAAAAGGTTGTTCAAGCCTATTCTCGAGCTCTCTGAGGAAGAGAAGGAATCATCTCCCGAACAAGAAGAGGAAGTTTTGGTAGCTGAAACACAATCACCCCAATCCCAAGATTTAGCTATCAATCCTAAACTATCAAAACCCTACAATGATGATTTAGACTTTCAATTAGCTAAGATGCTCGTACATCGATATGAATCAGACCTTCTTAGAAGAGCATCTTGGAAAAAGTGTCATCAACTTCCTTTCCCTCCTAAAGGACATCAAGAAGAATACATGGATGGCATGTCTAGTGACACCATAGAAGGAGAGCTAAGCCACTCAAGAATTAATCATATCTTCTCCACTTCTATACCCACATTAGATAACTTATCTAAACCCAGCTTTAAACCCATCCTTGACCCTGATGATCCTTTTTATACTCTCGCCCCTAAGTCTCGTAACGACCCTAAAAACTCACTAGAATAGCTAAAGTATAGGAGTCATAAAGACTATAGAAATGATCAAGAAGAGCAACGTCGACAATGGCATGAATGCATGGAACATATGAAAAACTCATTTGCCATTGTCAAAGAATGGATGGAGGAGGACGAAGCCTTAGTGTTAGCATCCGAACTTGGTCTAGATTCAAATGGTGAACTTAAATCAATTTCTTTAATAAATAGAACTCACCCAAGTTTGAAGAAAGCTTTAGACGAGACCAATCCTATAGGCATCAATTCATAGAAAATCCTAGAAGATACAACATCCAATGAATGTCATAGGCATAAAATAATAGAAATGAATCTGTTACCTATAGACACCCATGAAGAGACACCCTTGGAGTTCAAAAAGGGAGATCATATCGACGAGCACAGCAATTATCTCATTAACACTTTATCAAATCCATGCTCATATGAGAAATTTCCTGAATCTTTTGGTCTCTCAAACATTATCCCACACGAGATTTTCAACCCCCTCTTTATACCTGTTCATAAAATCATTAAAAGGACGATTGTTGATGCATATATTTATCATAAATATTATAGATCTCGTTGTAATCTTGATATAGGTGCACAAAGGCTAATGTTCTAGAGGAAACCACCTCATCAACTTGAAGTATAATAGTCAGAAGGTTTCCTATAAACAACTTTGTGTCCTAAAAAATAACCACTCTAAAAAAATGAATGAATGAATTAAGTTTGCACCTTTAACATAGAAATATAATTATCAAAATATTCCTTTAGATATTTTTATCACTAACCATTTCAGGTTTGAAGTAAGAAAATGAATAATGGCAAGTGTCAGTATGACCAACCAATCATTATGCAACTTTAAATTACATCCACTCAAGCTTACATTTACTTTGCAAAATTCAAGCTTGGGGAATGGCTTATTTAGAAAATTCTATATTGCTAATATTGGTTGTCTCTACCTTTATTCAATTTATTAATCATACTCTTTCATCTCTGTTTGAATAACACTCGATAAACTTTCATGTTACCTTTGTTTGGTATAGTATACTTAAGGTTTGGAGAAATTTCATACACCTTTTGAATTAGGCATGGTGCTTAGTTTAAACTGTTTTCTTGAGTCATAATTAGAAAAGGTGTTTAGTTTGATTCTTGAACTAAGAGGTGTATTGATTTTACTTTCAAAGACTTTTTTGAATTAAGCGTGGTGCTTAGGTTAGAATGCCTTCCTAAGTCAAATTAGATGTGGTGTCTAGGTTGATTTTTGAACTAATAATATATTGTAGTAGACATTTGATATTTTATTGACTGACCCTGCAGGAAATTTTTAAAATCAATTTGGGTAAGTCATGAGATAAATTCGAATTAGAGATGAGACAGGGGCACATGCTGAACGTTAATGACTTGGTAGAAGAAGATACAGCTCATTCATCATAGATGGAGGAATTGTAAGTATTAATGGTTCATTCACTTTATCTTCTAATGCAAGTTACATTTTGCTTTGAGCCATGCCTGTATAGAACATGGTCTATGCTAAAAATAAACTCAACACTATCTTTTTATTAGCATAGATAGAACACAATAAAAATTCGGACACATAACCTATCTTTCAAATTTGTATACTCCTTCGAGTATGTGTTGTCCACTAATCTGTTATAGACATAATAATAACTGGAGTGAAAAGAGTCAAAATATCAAAGAAGCAAAAGATGGCAAAAGAATAAATATAACAGAGGAGACAAGATGTCCATGAGCAACTCAAAATTCAAGAGAAAGGACCACAAGTCATTTACCCTTCATCACTTAGTGCTATCACGCTCTAATAACGAAAGTAATATTTTAAGGTAAGTGGTCATTGCTCTTCTCTTGATCTTGGTGTGCACATAAATTAAAACATAAACATGTTACAGTTACAACTTAAATTGATCAACCCGATTAACTCAACATGATTTATCTTTTAAGATTGTTCATAATCGTTCTCTTAATCTCGTCTTAATCAAGCAAGCTAAAACCATTATATTCAATTTTGAAAAGATGATAGTCATACTCATATGAAAATTTATATATAGACAATCCTTCCATTGGTTAAGCAAGTCATTCTTTTTACGCCATGTGAACTTAAATGCAACATTAAATGTTTAATCTTTTGATCCTACCACTCATGGCATAAATAAACAATTCATGTAACACCAACTTTATCTTGTTCAATGTGTCTAAGGATAAAAAAAAAAATTATTAAAAAAATAAAAATAAATAAAGAAATAGATTTGGTTCTGTTGGTGTTTTTCCACCAGCAGAGCCCATGCACTTGATCTCTATCTTGGTTTTGCAATCGGGACAACACATCGAGCAAAATTTATTAATTCTACAAGTGAGAGTTCTGTGAACATGCACACCGAGCAAGATCTTTGCCAGCTATAATTAAAACTCTACTTCAACCTGTTGGCCAAATCAAAGAACAAAGGTGACATCATCATCACTAGAGGTATGCAACTAACAAGACCTCCATCTCTCAAGGATGGAGAGATACACAAGAGTGGAAGAAGAAGTTCGTCGATAAACTTAAAATTCCGCACCCTTTGCCATAAGGTAATATGGTAGTTATCTAATTAATTAGTATTCTTCTTTACATTAATAATTTTACTTTTAATATTTTTATCTTCATAAATACTAAAAATAAAATAAAATAAAAATCTTTATCGTTTCATTTATTTGCATCATAAAATATTGAAAGCCCCATGTGAATAAACTTATGGTAACCCTATAGGAATATTCACTGTGGTGGTATAAGAAAAAATAAATAAAAAAAAACCTAAGCCCCATAAGAATAAATATTCTCTGTGGAGGCATAAAAATATAATTATATGTATCATACTCATATATTTAATTTCTACATAATTAATCTAGAAAATCCTAAAAAAAGAGAATCCCGCTAGAACCTGTCAATTCAAATTAACTTAAAGAATAATCAATCACTTATTGGCCGACCGCTAACCCATTATTAAATTCGAGCCTCGCGTTTGGGTTTTCTTGTTGGAGTATACTTATGCAGGAACAACATTATGACAAGGGAGAGAGTCTATCGGTGGCACCCACGGAACCGCTGGCTGGTTAGCTCACTCTAAAGATCATCAACACCAAGTATTGCAAACATCTAGCTTGGGGGAGGAGCATCCCCTAGTTATCGTAACTATACCTAGGCGATTATCGAGTCTATTCTATATAGTCATAAAATACCAAAAATATGTGAGCACATGAAGGTTCACAATAGTATCATAAGAAAATATAAGAAAAACACAAAAAATATTCGGGCACATGAAGGCTCGACGCGATCGAAGGGATTAGCTTGGGGAGACGCACCCGTTATCATCGTGAATATGGTATGTCTTTACTATTAGTTTTATTTTAGTAAGCTATAGTATGTGTTAGATTTAATAATTAAAGTATGTTTGAAGAACTCTCTCTCTCTAATCTTTTAAAGTGGAAATGATGAATAGTTGCTCTACTATAATTCCTTTCAAGTGCCTAATTTTTAACCATAGATTCTCCTAAGTTTTGGACATGACTACTTTGATATAAGAATTTACTCTGAACCTGAAATTTGTGGAGGCATATGCTTGAGCTAAAGTCTAGGTAATTGATTGATATGATACATGAAGGTCTAAGTTGCTATTTATCTTATTCCTAACATTACTAAGTTCTGGAGATTTATTTTAAAAAAAACCCAAAATCTTACATGATGAGCTCTTGTATGATAAAGTTTACATTCCTACCAAAGCCATATATGATACATTTAGAGTTAGAAAAACCTTTACATATTCATGTTTGCTTGCCTTACATTGAGTTTAGTCAACCTTTGGAGTATACCTTATGAGAGTCTTGTCATGCTTTTTAAAATCAAGATCACTTACGCACTCCACCCACATATGTATTACTCCTACTCTAGGATGTAAGCGCAGTCATTTCCACTTTCATCTAGATTCACCTTAAAAATATTTTCCTCCTACACTAGGAGTAAAACACCCAAAAAATATACCCTATAGGACAGCCCCCATTTAATTGCTCTAAGTTCTTATCATTATCTCTCCAATTATTTATATTCAAAGGATGCATGTGGCTATGCAAAAGTATTAAAAAAGAAAAGAAAAAGAGAAAGAGGAAAAAGAAAAATGGGAGTAAAAGATAGACAAGTGTCCCAGCATTAAAACAAATGGGTACATTGATGCCCGCCTCCCAGATTGAAAAAAAAAAGAAAGAAAGAATAAAGATAGCCCATGTTTTCCCGCGAACAAAGTTCTAAGGAGGGAGTTATTTTTAAAGAGCAAAAGTAGAATTAGGATTAGCCACTAAATACTATATATGCACCTATCCACCATATTCTATACACACACACATCTTGATTTGATTGTATGCCTCGATTCTCTATGGATCCATTGCTTGACTTTACAATATATGAATCGCAAGTATGTTCATCCTTCTTATTGCCACTCCTATGAGCTCCACTATATATATCCTTAGTTATAGGAAGGCATGACCTTATTAATGCCTCAGTGAGATCCATAAATACCACATATAATAAGAGACTTGAGGGTGTCATACAATTATGCTCTGAGTTTTATTGTGAAAACTTACAAAACTCTAGAATATTAGTACTGTGAAGAATTTGAGACATAGTGCTTGACTTGATTGTTCTATCTTTCGATTGCTCAAGACTTATGCAAGAGCTGTAAAGCTCCATAGTTAAAGGTAAAATGGGTAAGTTTAAAAGTTAGAGCAGTTTTGTCTAAACCAGAGGAAAATTTATGCCTAAAAGCAGGTGTACTTTAAAAAAATAAAAGTATTGCAAAGAACTCCCGATCCAAATATTTTAATAATTAGGCTTGGGGTTGTTTGCCAAGGACTGGCAAAAGGTAAGCTTGGGGGGTATTCTTGACACTCCTTAGCGTCAACTTTTACTAGGGCTTTTTACCTGAAGAAAAACAAGAAAACACACTAGTCTAAGGCTTTATCTAACAAATTCCACGAGTTTTACATATTCTGTATTTTCCAGGGTGATTTTCAGAAAAGCATAAAAAGGGGGATTATAGAGCTCAATTATCACGAAATTGATCCACAACGGAACAACATCATCATCGGACTCGGGGAAGGGTCTAGAAGACACCGAAGCGGCGGGGCCCTTGCAGAGGAGCCTGTGGGGGGGCCGGCCCCCCCCCCGGGGTCGGCGCCCTAGGTCAACGTCTGGCTGCCGCCTTCTGGAGTCTTCCTCCCACGGTTCCTTGGAAGCCAATCAAAGCATCCCTACGTTGATCTTAGGTCGGTTTGATCCGACGGTGCACATGAGATGAAGACGCGGATCGCTGACGTGGCGGTTCCTTGCCCCCTACTCCACCTCGGCCTATATAATGACGCCCAAGGCTCCCTCCAAGAGGCATTCTACACCCCGGTGCTTCATATTCTCTACATAATTAGGGTTAGGGTCCCTCTAGTTGATCTAGTCTAGTTCATCTAGTTCTAGTTCATCTAGATGTAGCAATTAGGAGAGACTAGTTCTTCTAGATCTAGTTGTGTTTAGAGATTAGAGAGATTGAGTAGAGAAGTAGAGATTGCGGAGGAGCTCCGCTGTCTGTCGGCGCTTCTTCGTGGCTGTATTCTTCGGATTGACTTCCTCGCCCGGAGCTGCGTTACGAGGTACTTTTGTATTTACCATTCCGATTCAAGTAAGCAATTTGTTCTTATTCGTTGTTTGGTTCACATCTCATATTGAGAACTTTGATCTATAGGACCCCTGTAGGTTAAAGTTGTATTTTCGTAGTGTAGGCGTGGTGCCTAGACTAGATTTACTTGTGAATGTCCCCTGATCAGCCGGATAGTGGTAGCTCACGTAGGTGACTTTATAGCTGCGTTGAATCCTCGTAGTCCACTTCCGTTGATAGGACCGATAGGCTTATAGGTGTCTGGTAGGTAGATTACTCTGTTTCTTCTCCTATTCAGGTCATTTGTCCGACAAGACGATATTATACAAAGTTTACCGGTTATTGGAACTAGAGTACAATAGCTATTTTTTTTTCTTGATATTATCTAGCCTAATTGTAGGGTTAAGTCTATAGACATTGTCATTATCACAACCTGTTCCCTGTGGATACGATATTTAAAACCTCCGGGTAAAATGTGACACCTTGGTATGATATCTGTGCGCTTGCGGATAATCCTACTTAAAACTTATTTAATGGAGTGCAGTTAAAAATACCAACAGACGCTAAAAAAAATTTGAGACCAATCTAAGACCCGAAAAACAAAAAATTTATCCTACAAATAAAATCCTATTTAATGATAAAGTTCTATGTCACGTATTTAGAGTACAACATATGATATACCAAAAAATTAACGTTAGAATATTGCAAAAACCAATTCCCTGTGTAAAACCTTTAGTTTTAAATATTTTAATTGAGCAATATATTTTTGCTTTAACAAAATACAAATTGTTTTTTATATTTATGTTTGAAATTATATGGTTAGAAAATAATTTATGTTCAAAAAATTTTTCTACTGTGTAATTAGGCAAAAGGAAATGCAACTGTTATTTTTCAAAAAATTTATACCTAGTCTTTAATTTACTAGATAATAAACAAGGTTTAACATATTTATTATAGGTTATTAAAAAGAAAAAACAAAAGGTAACTGTCTGTAAATCGAGATGTAGGGCAAAACCTTCAGTCTCGGGCCTCAGTACCAACCGGGACTAAAGACACCTTTAGTCCCGGGTCGCAACACCAACCGGGACTAAAGGCACCTTTAGTCCCAGGCCGCAACACCAACCGGGACTAAAGGTGACACCTTTAATCCCTGGGCCTTGCCACCAACCGGGATTAAAGGTGTTTTTTAGTCGGTTGGAGTCCCGATGCGTCCCACCAACCGGGACTAAAAGTCCCCGCAAGTACTTAACACACAGTGCGCCCTTCTTCTTCCTCTAGCCACAGATCGGCGTTTTCGCCGCCGCCGCCGTCCTCGAGCCTAGCCGTCTCCCTCGCCGTCGGCCTTCCTCACGCAGCGTGTGGTCGCCGCCGCCGTTGTCCCCGCCGTCCCTCAAGCCCGCCCGCGCCACTCTCTCTCCTCCACACCGGCGTCGACCCCGGCGCGCATCTCATCTCCCTCCTCCCACACCGGCGGGACTGCGCCGCCTCCCGCCGGCCGCCGTCCTCGAGCCCGCCGTTCCACGCGCCGTCGGCAGGGCGGCGCCGCCTCCCTCGCCGTCGACCCATGGCGGCGGGCGGCCCTCTCCCTCTCCCACACCGGCGTCCGGCGACCCTGCCCCGCCCTCTCTCCTGCCACGGCTTCTCGGCGACCCCGGCCGGCGCCAACAGTCGGCGTCGGCGACCCGGCCGGGCCGCGCGTGTCTTTGTCGGCCTCAACCAACCCGGCGTCTTTGTGTTGTGCCTCGCGCGTGTCTTGCTGTGCCTTACCGTGCCGCCTTGTTGTGCGTTGCCGTCCCGTGCCGTCGACCGATGACCGTCGACCGTGCTGTTGCCGTGCCGTGTGCCGTGCCTTGCCGTGCATCTCCCGTGCCGTGACGTAGCAGGTAGCACCTCCACGCAATGGTCGTGCCGTGCATTTAATGTGTTGTGTCACCGGCCATCGAGCCGAGAGTGCAATTTGTGTATGTATGTATGTGTGTGTGATGGCCGGCCATCGAGCGCGCTGATAGTAACTTTCTGCAGGAGCCGGTCGGCGACAAAGCGCGCTAAACCTGATATCGATGAATGGCATTTGTATATCGATGAATAGCACGAGCTCTAACACCGATAACGACACACTAACCCTAATTTGATAATCGATGCGAAACCCTACTCTTGGATATGCACTTAGTAACCTGACAAAGCGCTAACCCTAATTTGATAATCTGATACGAAACTCTAATCTTGGATATGCACTTAGTAACTCGATATCGATCCATAATATGATGTGAAACCCTAATTCGATCCCATCGCCCTAATTTGAAACCCTAATTCGATCCGATACGCTAATCCTATCTGAAACCCTAAGCCGACATATATATGTAAACGGTAAGTGTATGTAAATGCTAAGTGTATGTTTCCTTATGTGCAAAATAACATTTCACTTATGTTTCCACTGCCTCCATATATATGCAAGATGTAAACGATCACACACAAGATGTCCTTTGCCCCCATATATATGCATTTAACCCAAAGTGTTTGATCACACACATGCATGTAAACCCTAACCCTAAACACAATGTGTTTGTATAAAGATTGTTTTTATATTCCTTTTTTTTCTTGTGGCGCTACATGATAAATTGAATTCTAACATCTTTCACATATATTTTAAATGGCCGATCCAAATGATAACATGGATGCAATGATGGACATAATCAACGATGGCGGCAATCAAAATTCCTAAGTCCAAGATGATGACAATGAACAAATAGATGATAGGAGTCAAGATTTTTGCTGATTATGAAGAACTTGTGCGAGACAATTACGATGAGGTCTATCTCCAATCTATTATATATGTATATACATAAAATTAAAATGAATGGTATTTGTATAAATATATTTATACTTCTTTGTGTTTCTACATGCGTATAGCCCTACGGATCGGTGACAATTTCCAGGAAGAGTAGAAATGTGCGAGGCCCGAAGAAACCGTTGGAGGGTCGGTACATTCTGTCAGAATTCGAAGAGGGTACAAGCAAAGTACTTGGGGCAAATTCAAAGAAATTTGTTGCGCACTGTGGGTACCTTGTAAGGGATAGGATCCCGATCAGTGCTCGAGAATAGAGGCAAAGGAAAGACGCTCCACATATTAGTTTTGTCTCAGATCATGACAAAGAACTGATTTAACAAGATATCCTTCAATATTTCACGTTCGATACACAGGATGAAGCTTTGAAGGAGAAGGTTAAAATCTGGGCTATGCATAAGATGGCCAAACAATTTCAGGCTTAGAAGAAAAAATTGTACAAGACTTTTATTGCACATGACCTGACACCGGATTTCACCGCCAAGGCCTATGTCAAGTTGAGGCCTTTTTGGGATAAGTTCGTACAGTTTAAGAACTCAAAAGAGGGTCAGGCATGGATGATCAAGAATCAGGAAAATGCTAGACAAAAGCAATACCACCATCACTTGGGTTCAGGTGGCAACATAACTGCTATTCCTAAGTGGCAAAGACTGGAACAGGATATTCTTGCCAAGAGGATCGAACCAGAATCAATGCATTGGCTTGAGCGTGCCAAGTATTGGTTCTTCAGTCATAGGGGAACCCTGGATCTAGAGACCGGAAAGATAGTGTACGGCGAAAAGCTCCAGAGAGTAGGAGAGAGAATGGCTTATGCCCGAGGATTAGTTGAAAGTGGCGCCTGGGAGCCAAATAGAGAGAAGGATGAGCTGACATACGCCCTGGAGAGTGCTGAACACAGTGGGCGAACAAGAGGCTATGGGGAGGTATCGTGGGAGCATGCCTTCCCTAAAGATAGACCGACATATAGAAGCCGCCAAAGAAAGAAGGACGAGGAGGCAGAGCGGATGCGTAGGTTGGAGGCAATGGTGCTGGAGTCACGCGAAGCGGCTCGTGAAGCAATACAACGAGAGAAAGCGCTTGAAGAGAGAATGAACGAGGAAATCAAAAGGCAAGTGCAGATGGCAGTAAGTTCTATACAAAGGCAAACTGCATCAGAGCCAGGAGTCAACTTTAGCCCCCCAGGTCAGTTGAAAAGCAGTTGCGTTTCCACGAAGGTGCCAATGATTGAAGATGACATGGGGCTGCGCTTTCCGGTAGATGACATCACTAAACCTCTCAGAACATGTGAGCTGCACATTCCATAGGGGACTGCCACAGTCATGGTGGCTATCGATGTTGTATCTCCTATTGACCCTACAAAGACACCAAGATGCCATGGGGCAATAATTCCACCTGGATATGCTAGTGTCTCGGTGGATAGAGTTGTCAAAGGTTTCAGCAATGTGTAGCTCGAGATTGAAGGAGGTGATGGGGAGAAGACTCTAGGAGAAGCGGAGAAGACATTCATATGTTGGCGCAAACGCTACATCATTATTCCTGGGGCATCACCTAGTAATCCACCACCACCTCCTCGTCAACCTAACCCTAGGTGCGGATGAAAGTTGACGATATATTTATTCACTAACTTTAATTTGTATTGGCTTAATAAGCAGATTTTTCATATACCTCATTGTTTTCACAGGTGGTCACCAATATGTTATAGTGCTGCGGGTGATGACGATGCAGTGCAAGACACGGCTGCATCCCCCTCAACTTCCACACCGGGCTCCAACGCCGCCACCGGCCGCCCCATCGCCTCCACCTCGGGCTCCAACGCCGCCACTGGCCACCCCATCGCCTCCACCTCGGGCTCCAACTCCGCCACCGGCCGCCCCATCGCCTCCACCTCGGGCTCCAACGCCGCCACCGGCCGCCCCATCGCCTACACGTCGGGCTCCAACGCCCCAACCGGCCGCCCCCATCGCCTCCACGCGTGGCTCCCAGTGCAAAAACGGTGGACCCACCCCTAAAGAAGAGGCCAGCCACACAATCAAAGGCGTCGGCCACCCCGCCGCCGAAGAAGAAAGCCTTAGAAAAAAAACAAACTATTATTCCTCAGAAGCTATCCTATGAGAAGACTGCCGCAGAACTAGATGCTTCGGTAAAGTTAGATGTGAACAATTTCTTCAAGAAACTAAAAGCTAAAAGAGAATCGCAGCGAAACTCTGAGAAGCCATACCTCTTACTACGGCCAAAAGATCTACGACAAAGGGTTGATGCTCGACAAAAAAAGATGCGTGATGCTAGTAAGGAATCATCATCACTATCGGATTATGATCGCACTCTCAGCAAATCTATTGAAGAAGAGAAGAAGAAAGAGAAAAGAGCACGGAAGGGTGTCGCACAGCTCGGGGAACAATCAAAGCAATCAGTGCCCCCGCTAGTAATTGGGAATGAATATGGTTCAAACATTAACGTGCTAGACCAGATACCTGGAGATTTGAGTTATGATCAACTTGATGAATTTTTTGCGGAAACTGGTCTTAGCTTGGCCCAAATGCTCAGTGGGGCACCAATTAAAAGTGCTCCGAAAATTGATCAATGGAAGAAGGAATATGTATATGGCAAGAGTCTATACAACCCTGCGGCCCTCAGCAAACATGGTACGCAAATGTACTTGCTAAACCAGTGGTACGTCACAGCGTGTGGCAGAAAAACGGATGGCTATATTTGCGTTCAAATTAGAGAATATCATTACTTCCGTGGTGATGATATTATTTATGTTCAATTTAATGAGTTGCACCAACTATGCCACATGGACGCACTGGACAAATCTCTAGTCAGTTGCTTCTGTCTGTAAGTGATTCTTTCTTTTAATAATGTCACTGTAACATATGTATATGTATAAGTAATTATCCTCACACCCGCTCTACATATCTGCAGAGACATGATGAGGGACCTCGTAATTAGAAACGACAAGGAGATTGGTTTCATTGATCCATATATCATATTCAAGGACCCAAAGAACCCTAATGCTTTATGGTCTACGGAGGTTCTTGATCCACCAAAAGAACAAGAGATATATACTCTTCCCCTATAACTTTAAGTGAGTGTTGTTATCGTATAAACATTCGATTTAACTAATTAATCAAATCAGTATGAAGATATATAAATATATTAACTATACACAAATGCAGCTTCCAATCGGATACCGATTGTGATTGATCTCTGGCAAAGTCATTTGGTAATCTATGACTCGTTAAGAAAACCACAGGAAGATTACCAAGATATGATAGATATTATCCAAGGGTAACTTTGATCTCTAAATATTTATTTCTGCTCTTTAACTCGGCAATAGTTAATTTATAATGATCATTTTATTGCTAGGGTTTGGTCTTGATTCGTGCAGAAACACCGTTCGGATTTGAAAGCGCCACTTTCGAAGCCTATCCTACTTCAGTGGGTCTACGGCAGCCACCGGGCAATAATTTGTGTGGCTACTACGTTTTTGCGAAGTTTCTCACGGTCTATGCCAAAAAAAAGAACTAATCTAGAGACCCTAAAAGTATGTAACATGTATATATAATAAGTCCATTTTATTTATTTGTTGCTATTTAATAAATCTTATGTAAATTAATAATTTTTCCTTTAATGCCTATTAAAGGAGATGTGGTTGAAGGAACAAGTGTTGGATACGGTCCGCCTAAAAGGAATTCAGGAGACAATCGCGGGATTTCTTAACGACCATGTCCTCAAGCCCGGCGCCGAAGTTCTACTTCAACCCCGAGGAACCAATGAAACCAAACCAAAATTAACATTTGTACGATATTTGAGTGGCGGAGAACAATTATGTTGTAAATACTTTATCCCCGACGCATGTGTAAATATTATATTATGGACCTATACATATATAATATATATATATAGTATATAGTGTTTTATAGTATATTTATATGTAATGCTCTAAATTATATAAATTATAGGTGCGGCGTATACATAAATTAGCGGCGAACAATACGCATTCGGAAATAATAATGTAATTGTAAACCCTAAATAAAAAATTAAAAGAAAAGAAAAGTAAAAAAAAAAACTTTTTTTTAGCCCGGTTGGTAATACCAACCGGGACTAAAAGTGGCGGCCGATGGCATAGCCCGGCGCACCTTTTAGTCCTGGTGGACCTTTAGTCCCGGGCCTCAGAACCGGGACTAAAGGTGGGACATGGGGTGTTTGGAACTGCTCCATGAATTCTGCTCCACAAACTCCACCGTGGAGCAGCTCCACAAAAAACTGGAGTTCGTGGAGCTTCTTTTTAGGTGCTCTCACAACTCCACCATTTTTTATGGAGCTACTGCGTGGAGCTAAAACTGTTTGGCTAAAAAATATAGAGCGGAGCTGAAAAATGTGGAGCGGAGCAGTCCCAAACACCCCCTTAGTCCCGATTCCTTAGTCCTGGCTCCGGAGTCGGGACTAAAAGCCCTTATGGCCCGGGGCTAAAAGCCCTGTCTGCAGTAGTGAGTAGTGGCAGCAGCCTCCCGTGTGGCGCCAAGGTGGAGGGTCGGAGGCGGTAGGGTGTCGCAGCGTCGATGCTAAGTAAAGAGTGATGAGTCTAAGAGCTCTGGCAGTACGCAGACACAATCAAATGAACGATCGATATAGGTTGTTAGACTTGTGGCATAATTCAAGATCGGAATGGGCCAACCTGGTCCTAGCCTTGGATCTGGCCTCAAGGCTAATTTTTAAGGTCTATGATCTCGATGGACCATTAGACAGTATATGGGCTGACCAAAATATTTTTCTACGATCATAAACCATGAATACTACCAACTTTTTTAGAAAAATAAGATACAAGTTAAAAAAATCATAATAACATATTAAGATTATTAGCAATGCATCAAATTAAATAAGTTTGCAAGTGTATCATGAATATAATTTTAATCCATTTTCACTTTCAAAATATGGCCTCGCCATGTTTCTATGCACAGACAATCTTACAAGTTATGACCCATCATATTTTTTTAGAAAAAAAGAATGAAGAGCATCAGTAAATTAGAGAAAAGATTATTAATATGATGAGTGGGTCAACCCATGGTATACCTATATATTGGGTAAATAGGTTCCGGCCTGTTTATACCGCATAATCATTAACAGATATGAACCGTATATGTTGAGTACTCCTATGTTGTATTTCTGGTGGCTCTTTGAATTGTAAATCTGGCCATCACTTGACTGCGTACCTTGCACTGTTGCACATATAAGCATCTCCAAGAGTTTGCCAAAATTCACTTGGCAAATCTTGTGATTTGGTAACTCTCTAAAATATATAGCAAGTGAAAAAAGAGTCCCTCTCCAATGGTTTGGCATAATTAACTTGCCAAACACAGATCAAACTTACATCGGGAACCCCGAGACGTAAAACAAAATATGTTTATATCCTTCCCCCTCTTGAAAACTTACATCAGGAACCCTGAAGCAGAAACAAAATTATTTTTCACCCTTCCACCTCTTCTAAAAGCTCAATGGCAAGTCGCGTCGGCGCGCGGATATATGCGCGTGCGAGAGGAAAGAATAGCAACTTGGGTTAAATGAGGAGTTGATTTGAGGAGTTGTTGGAGAGGGTTTTTTGTGATTTTACCAAAAAAATAAGAATAGCAAGTTGAAATACCAAGTTGTTGGAGATGCTCACTAGATACCTGTAAACAATAAGGAACCAGATATATCTTGCTACTAGCTAGTTGCACATTATATTCCAATACTAAAGGAAATTTTGATTTAACAACAATAGCAATCTCCTATACTACAAAGCCCGCCTGCTAGAACATTTTTCTGAAACACTATACGGAGTATATACAACGGTAGAACATTTTTCTGAAACACTATATTATAGCTAGTTGCAGGCCGGGCTGTTCACTTCACTCGTCGTCTTCATCATCATCAGCAGCCAGCAGGTGGAGGCATTGGAGCAGCGAGGTGCCCGCCGCTGCCAGTGCTGCTCCAGGCCACACAGCGCATACACGTGGGGCTCCGTGACGTCAGGCATGGATGGCAGGCCTAACTGCAAGGTGAGATCCGGCGACGGTGGTGGCGGTGGTGCCGCCGTCTGTTCCTCCATGGCCGCCAGGGCCACAGGTGCCGGCGGTGCTATAGCCTGCTGCTGCTGGTTAACATTCTCACGGTACAGGCGTACAGATTCGGACATTGACTGCACGTAATCTCAGCCAAATCCATTCTAGCAAAGCCAGCGATTAGGTCATCGGTGGTGATAGTTAGACACAGGTCTCGATGGCACTCCTGCATGGTAGCCTGTGTGAGGGCCGCAGAGAATTTCACGATGCATACACGTCAATATGAGTACTGACGCCAGCTCCGTGACATGATGGCAGACCCAACTGCAGCATGAGATCCGACGACGATGGCGCTGCCATCTCTTCCTCCAGGGCCGGTCTCGCCGGCACTCCTGCATGGCCTCCCGTGAGAATTGCGTGATGCCTGGCCCATAGTCTCGTTCGCGCCACTAGTGACTCTTGAGTCATGTGTGGCTGGACCTGGCACATGATATATGTTATGGTGCCTCACGGAATGGTGTACCTGCACATATTAAAAAACTGTTAGGTTCCTCGCCACATATTATATTAATGACCAATTGTATGAAGAGCTCCACTAAAATTGTTTTCTGATTGTCTAAAAGTGATCAACAACCTAATAAGTTCGAACTTGCTATTTTGTTGGCGCTACTTTTGAGCTTCTTAAATCCTTCAAGGCTAGGGCTCACCTTCAAGGTCATCATGGTGATGATCATTTGCTAGAGCTTTGCTCATTTTTGGACACGAGGCTGTCCCCATTTTCATTCATAGAGTAAATGGAAATGCAGCTTTGCTCACATGGCTCTTTGTAATTTTGTATTTGTTATTCTCGTCGAACAAAGTCCATGCTTTTATAATCATCTAATGAAGGAAGAAAGTTATGCGTGTCATATTTGGTTTTTGCATGTGTGCCGCGTGTCATATTTGATTTTTGCATGTGTGCCACTTGTCGTTAATTGTATATAATAACCATCAACGAATACACAGATGTCATATATAATTTTTACATGTATGTCATTTGTCACAGATCGGTAACCACCATCTAATATATAATTTTTGCATGTATGCCACTTGTCATTGATTGTATATGGTAACCAACTTTTTGTCGATTTAATTGTTGGCCATGGAATTGATCTAGGAGATGAGATGAATTACCTAACTTGCACCCCATGGAAGCTTTATTTCGATGGATCGACTTATAGATGACTAAGGTGTTAGCATTGTTATTGTTTATCCAAATAGTGCTATTTTTAGATCTCTTAATTAAATTACTTTTGCATAATAATCAAGACAATTATGAGGCTCTCTTGTTTGGCTTAGAAATATTAGAAATTCATGGACGTGAACGATATTATAGCCTTTGTGATTTCCTACCGATTGTGTAGCAAGTCACCCATGTCTATCGATATTTAGAGGGGTCACTAAATATTTATTTTGGTAAATGCCTTGACATCATTGCATATTTTTTAAAATTCTAAATTTGGCATATTCTAAGACATTGATTGAATTTAGATGCATATAGACTGGCACAGCAAAATGACTTATCTATTGTTATGCATATATGATGACGGGCAACATTGATGAGATAACCAATAAGGAAGTGCAAGCTCTGAAGGAGAATGAGAGAGATAAAGCTAGAGTTGCTTGAGCTTCTAATAAGAAAGTGAATCTTTACAAGTTGGAGATTTAGTATTAAAGACTATTGTACCTCTTGGGTCGAAAAGCAACAAGTTTAGAAAGTGATCAGCAAGTTAGGAAGGTTCAAAGAAGGTGATCAAAGTGATGCAATTCACATATGCTAGACATGTTGCAAGTTGGTCATCTCCCTAGAATTAATGACAGATATTTGAAAAGATATTTCACAAGTGTTTGATAAGAGGTCTAAAGGGATGGCCAATACATATATTGCCCTTAGAACAAATATGTCCGATGTACACATCGCTCTTAAATACTAAGTAGGCAATGAGTTGGATATAATTGCTATTATAGCCTTTTGATGGTGGTCGTGTTGCAGCGTCGATGCTTGCTGAGTAAAGAGTGATGCGTCTGAGAGCTCTGGCAGCTCGCGAACACAATCGAATGAACAATCGATATAGATCGCTAGACTTGAGTGGCATAATTCAAGATTGAAATGGGCTGACCTGGCCCTAGCCTTGGATGATCCGGTTCTGTGGTCTCAAGGCCAATTTTTAAGGCTCATGGAATATGGACTCATTTTTCTAGACGCTATGACCTTGATGGACCATTAGACAATATATGGGTCGACCAAAATATTTTTCTACAATCATAAATCATGAATACTATCAACACGTTTAGAAAAATAAGATACATGTTTTTAAAAAAAAATATCATAACCTCCTATTAAAATCACTGTCGGAGCAACGTGGGGGGCCATAGTGGGCCATGACCCCCTTGCTCGATAATTTTTCTATAGTCCATATAAGCTCTCGTCAGAACACAACTCCTCGCAAGTCACCGTTCGACGCTTGTCCTCCGCATCTTTATCACTGACTCCGAGGGTCTGAGTCAGACGTGCCAGCATTCGCAACTACAACGATCTACTAGCAACTGGGACCGGACAGCTACCAGCGAGGGTCAGTGCCGGCCCCTTGTTCCCCTTTGCCTCTACAATCTTTTGAAGTCTATAGCAAGCCATTGGTCTTCCATATACTCCACTTTCTCGTCTACCTGGCTCTGAGAGTTCGAGTCGCGGCATCCGCGTTCCACAACAACTGGGTGGCCGCGGCACAAGCACCTACTAGAATTCCTCTGGTTGTTATGTTTTCTAGCCCATATATTCCATTTTTTCTTTCAAATTATACAATCGGTAAAATTTACACACTATGTGTACTAGAAGCTACTAATTTAGTACTGTAATAATTTATTGTTTATTGAGATAACTTAAATCTTTGCTATTTAATTCACTACGGACTCGCCTTCTTTTGCCGAGTGCCCGGGGCACTCGGCAAAGCTCTAGTTACATTTGGCAAAGGCTTTGCTGAATGCCACACTCTGCAAAGACCACACGGTAAAAATTTAATCGGCAAAGCCGTCTTTGCCGAGTGCCATTTATCGAGCACTCGGCAAAGCTTTGCCGAGTGCCCGACACTCAGCAAAGATGGAAACGAAAAAATCTAAAAATATTTTTCTACAATCATAAATCATGGATACTATTAGCACATTTAGAAAAAAAATAAGATACAATATTTAAGAAAAAATATCATAAGCTCCTATTAAGATTATTAGCAATGCATCAAATTAAATAAGTTTGCAAGTGCATCATGAATATAATTTTAATCAATTTTCACTTTCAAAATGTTATATTTATTACCATATTCTAAGCATAGACAATCTTACAAGTTATGCCAACCATATTTATTTAAAAAATTAAGAACATCAATAAATCAGAGAAAAAAACTTGGTCCTGGCATGCCATGGTGTGGCTATATAAGGTCGTCACATACAGCATTCTATGATACGTGTCAAACAAGCAATTGTTTTTTTAATAATAAGAAAACTGGACTTGATTGCCTTGCACAAGCAAAGCCGCCATTCTTTTATGTTGAGTATGTTGTATTTGTGGTGGCTCTTTGAATTCTAAATAAATCTGGCTGTTACCTGACTGCCTTGCACAAGCATTAAAAGCTAGCTTTGTACCTGTATGAATAATAAGGAACAAAATATATCTTGCTACTTGCACATTCCCGTACAAAAAGAAATTTTGATTCAACAAATATAGTATTGATTTATATCTTCCACGTAGCCATTTTTCTCCAAGTTAGTGTGGACACGGGGTAAAAAGTTGCAATGATAGTCAGCTTTTTTTCAGCTTATCAGCCAGCAGTATTTTTTTCTCATAGAAAAATCAGTCTGTTTCAACAGTGTTTTGGCTTATCGGCCAACTTATAAGTCCTGCCGAACAGCCCGATTATAAAGATAGAGACAAGCTAAAAATATATAATCCACATATAGTTAACAAGCAAAAAAGGTAGCATAGAAACAAGCTCAAAAATGTTCGCAAAAAAAAAAAGAAACAAGCTCAAAAATATATAATCCACATTTATTATTCTGAACACTTTCATATTATACTTAAAGGGGCACTAGAATGTCTCTCTCGTTCACTTAACAATCAAATTAATCAATTAAAACAAATGTGTATTCTCATCATCATAGTCCATCAGTCCATGGATTTATCGCCGTGTTCGCTGGTGAATATCTGGCTGCTGCCAGCTGTGTGCACAGTGCCCGGCTGGTTGTGTGTACAGTGCCGGGCTGAGAGGGAGAAGGAGCCGGCCGCCGACCAGACAAGCCAGACCAGCCCAGCCGAGCAATCCCACTCAAAGTTGCCACCTGCAACTGCAGGGCAGTTCACTTCACTCGTCGTTGTCGCTCGCAGCTTGCGGCATCGGAGCCAGCGAGGTGCTCGCCGCAGCCGGTGCTGCTCCAGGCCACAGCCCGTACAGGTCAGTATGAGGCGCCAGCTCCGAGACGTCAGGCACGGATGGCAGACCCAACTGCAGCGAGAGATCCAACGACGGTGGTGCTGCCATCTTTTCCTCAACGGCCGGTCTCGCCGGCCCTCCTGCATGACCTCCTGTGAGAATTGCATGATGTCTGGTCCATGGCTTTCTTGGTGCCACTGGTGATCCTCGAGTCATGTGGCTGGACTTGACATAGGGTACTAGTTGTGGTGCCTCACGGGATGATATACCTATTGATATTACAAAAAAATAGGTGTCACACTGCCACATGTCATATTGACCAATTATATGAGAGCTCCAATAAAAATGCACTAAAAACTATTAAACTAGATGTAGATCCACAACCTAGCTATGTGTTTTTTGATTGTCTAAAATTGACCTACCTAGTAATTTTGAACTCGACATTTTTTAGGTACTGCTTTGGAACTTAAATCCTTCAAGGTCATGCATGGCTCACCTTCAAGGTCATCATGGTGATGATCATTTGCTAGAGCTTTGCTCATTTTTTCCACACAAGGTCATCCCCATTTCCATTGATAGAGTAAATGGAAATGGATCTTTGCTCAGGGCTCTTTGCAATCTTGTGTTTGTTATTCTTATCGAGCGAAGTCCATGTATTTATAACAATGTAATAAAGAAAGAAAGTTACACATGTCATATTTGATCTTTGCATGTGCGACGCGTGTCATATTTTATTTTGCATGTGTGCCACTTGTCATTGATTGTATATGGTAACCATCTAATGAATAGACAGATTGTCATATATGATTTTTGCATGTATACCACTTGTCACACATCGGTAACCATCTAATATATGATTTTTACATGTGCGTCCCTTGTCATTAATTGCATATGGTAACCAAATTCTTGTTGATTTTTATTCTTGAGCAAGGAATTGATCTAGAAGATGTGATCAATTACCTAACTTTCACCACATGGAAACTTTATTTCAGTAGATTGACTTATGAAGATGGCTACAGTGTTGGCATTGTCATTAGTTCTTCTAATAGTGCTATTTTTTAGATATTCGCTGAATTACATTTGCACTAATAATCAAGCTAAATAGGAGGCTCTCTTGTTTGGCCTGAAAATTTTGGAATTATGGAGGTGAAGGACTTTGGTGATTTCTCGCCAATTGTGCAGCAAGTCATCGGTGTCTATCGATGTTTAGAGGGGTCACCAAATATTTATGTTGATAAATGTCTTGATATTGTTGCATATTTTGCCAAATTCTAAATTTGACATATTCCAAGACATAAAAACAGTAAGCTAACTTGTTGGCAACGAGACACAAATAGGATGTGTGTGTGTCACACATCAGATCAGGACGATGACAGCTGGCAAACTCAGTGGACCAACGGAGGCCCAAACGGCGAAGATGGGCAGTAGGCGGGGCCCCACGGCCCGCCTTAGAAAGCAGGGCGGGCGGGCACCACCGCCGCCAAAGGGGGCGCAGGGCAGGCGCTGCCCCCCCTCTTGCCGCGTGGTGGGGGTGACCGTGGGCCCGCCGCCACCGTCACCTTCCCACCGCCGCCGAGGATCTGCCTCAATTACCTTTTTATATTTATTATTTAAGGAATTAAGATTAGAAACTTAGAAAGTCCGTGTTTGATAAGGACTTTCCCGTTAGAGTCCACTTGAGACTATAAATAGTAGATCATTGCATTGTAATTGATTGGATCAAAAAGAATTTGGTGAAAGTCATTTATTCCAATCTCCTGGCTCTCTCTCCTCTCTCCCTCTCTCTTAGCGCTGCGCCGCACCCCTGCCGCCGCCTGCTCGCCAACGCTGCATGCTGCCGCTCGCCGCCCCTAGGGCGCATGCCACCTCTCTCTCCCCCTCCAATCTACTAGCCCCAATCCACTCTACCCGCTGCGTGTGTTACGGTGTGTGTATATATATATATACTCCCTCCATCCATTTATCAGAGTCATCTTACCAAAAACAATTTCTCCAAGAGTCGGAGTCGTCTAAGCTAGGGGACCACAGTTTCATATCTTCCCAGGTGCATGCAGCTCCTCGCATTGGCCTAATTAATACAACCGTCTGCATGTGGCTCCTCTCACTGGTGGAATTAATGCAACTGTCTGCATGCGTCACCCCTTCTTGGTCACTGTGCATGGCCCTAAGATGACTCCGATAAATAGATGGAGGGAGTCTTTGTTATTTAACGTCTGGTATGTTAAATAGCTATTCAATGATGTAGCTAACCACTTAAATCCCTGCAACCGTAAAAAATACTATCTACGACCATAAAAATGCAATTGTCAAATCATCTGACTAGGTGGTCACCCACAACCATAAAAAGATCACCAAAGCCATATATTTCTGCAACTTAAAGCCGTATCCAGCACACCAACGAAATGCCCCAGGAGAGTAAAAGGAACCATGCAGTAGTAAAACCTCAAATCGATCGAACAATGACTCAACATGAATGACCGTAAATAGATACCCTATTGTGAACTGATCATAGATCAGTTGATTAGGTCTCTTGTGGTAGAACCTGTCCATCCGGGTTTAAGTTCTCGACTTGGCATGGATGGTTGATTTTTCTAGAATTATTCCAGGATTTACCAGCGTTGTGTTTTAAGTGGTAAGCGACGTTCCCGTCGACAACGAGGCGCTTGTGGTGACTTCTAGAATCTCTAGATCTGTCGGCTCAGTCCTTCGTAGGTACTCATAGGGATAAGGTTTGGGTACATGTGTTCTAGAGGATGAGTGTGCGTGCGTGTTATGGACGTCTGAATTTTTATGTGTAAATTTTTTAAAAAAAATAAATAGATGCTCTACTGTCGTAATTCATACACCATGACACCATGACCGTGAAAATATCACACATCCCCTTTGCATTGCATTACATCATATAAATACCTCTCAAATCCTAATCTATAATAACTCTTATAATGCAAAACCCCACTACAAGATTTATTTGATCCCAAAGCAATCCATGTCAACTGCTAACAATAAGCCTTCAGATTTGTATCGAGAGCAAAATCCATCCATTCATCCAACCACTACGAACGTCCGCCAGTTTTAGTGCCACCTGACTGCATGCCTCCACTCCGTAGCCGAAGGAATGAAAAAAAGGGCATAGTACACCACTACAGGCACTACTATCCCGTTGCCACCTCCATAGAAATAGTAAATGCGCCTACACAGAAACGCCTCCACACACCTCTTCAAAAGAAAATAAAAGGCCGCTGCTTCATTTCTGCCGCTCCACACCGTCGATGGAAAATAAAACATCGCCGGCTCGTCGCTTCATGGATGCCGCTCCAAATCGCCACCGTCCTCTGCCGCGGCCCGCGCCTGCTGCCTGTCGTGGTGTTCCTCCAACCTCAGCTCGAGTTTCTAGACTACACCACATTGCCACACCGGCCAACATGCATCTATCCTGCCCAAGAAGCAAACCAAACTGTTCATCGCCTGGCGTCGGCGCGTGCAATGCTGCACCGTAACAGTATAACCCCCATGATCTCCTATTCTGTCATTTGCATGCAGGGATGAAGTGGGGCTTGAGGTTGGGTCCTATGACGTTGCGATTTGGATTGCAAAAACAAAATTGAAATGATTTTTAATCTAAAAAATAGTTAACAAAGACAATCACGTTAAATAAGGCTGCCTCCATTATCCTTTAACGGAGTTGGTGGACATCCTAATGTGGCCGCTTGTATTAATAGGTTAACAGTGGCAAACGTCTTAAGATGACAGTCTGCGTTAAAATATTAGCGCAGACAGCTGCCTACATTAATAGGATTAATGAAGATAGTCAAGACGTCCGCCTCCGTAAAGCGCTATTAAAGCAAGTCCCTATATGCGATTAATATGGTAGTACAAGATCTCAAATATAGATCTCATGGAGAGTTATAACTGCCATATGAAAAACATCATCTCAAACGTAAAAAAAGACAAGCCTTGTTACACATTCAAAATTATTTTTTTAGTATCTTAACCCCCTCAAATAATACATACCTCATCGAAAGCTAAAATGTTCATATAAAATGTATCTTATTGACGCAATGGAAGAAACATATAATATTTCTTAGACTAGGATCCCTGATATGCTATTAATGTGCTACACAAATTTATATTATTATTTTTAGCATTTTAACGACCTTAAATAAAAAAAAAATCAAAGCTAAAAATGTGTAAATCTCATTTACTCCATATAATAAATATCTTTGTCTGACACTATAAAATTTACTATATAAGAAATATATGATTTTTCTAGCGCCACAAGCCTTGGTACCTACCTACTTAATATGCCCTGAAAGTTTTTGTATAAGATATTTTCATTCTGCATTTTATGGTGGGTTTTGTAACATAGTCTTGTCACGTCCATATCCAGATGTCTTTTCCATCAGGTGTTGCCTTT
Source organism: Chrysopogon serrulatus (assembly GCA_015844335.1). Lineage (NCBI taxonomy): Eukaryota > Viridiplantae > Streptophyta > Magnoliopsida > Poales > Poaceae > Chrysopogon > Chrysopogon serrulatus. Next base: position 59,378 of record JADLZL010002512.1, read on the forward strand.
TTGTTAGGTGGATGCGACTACGTGTACCACGAGATAGCAAAATGCAGCCGGTAAAGCATTACCAAAAGTAGTCATGAATCCGCCGTTAGCATCTCGTTATCCACGAGAACGCGACTCAAGGAAACAGGAGAACAGACATACTCTTGGCTAAACGTTTTACTCCCTTCTTTTAAAATTATATATAAGACTTTTATTTTTTAGATATATGTAGTTTTTTTACGGATTTAGATATCAGCTAAATATATATATGAAAAGTTATGTATATGAAAAAAATAAAATGTTATTAATTTAGAACAGATGTGTTCATGCCAAATTAATTCACACATCAATTACGAGAAGTCGCACACAACCTAATATATTGCACTTGTTGGCAAAAGCAAAGCCCTAACCTTGCCTTGTGGTTTGCTTTTGTTTCATCTTCTCACCATATAATGAACACTTGCATACTTGTGATCATGTTTTCCATCTTCATTACCTCCTGTCTTGTTCATCACTTCCATGTGGACCCTAGCTAATCATACTTAATAAAAGAATTAGATCAAATAAGCAACAAAATGGTGTATGAAGGTCTTATTTATACTTTATCGTGGATGGATATGCATGCATTAAATATTTTGTAGAGCAAAAAATAGACAACCCTCTATACAAGCTATCTATTAATAGTTGCTTGTACAGTGGATTGTTTGTTTGTCACTCTACAAAATAGTCCTATTTGGCAGGGCTCCTAGTTGGCTCCGGCTTTGGCTCCTTCAGAGAAGCCCTACCAAACATTTTAGAGGAGGTGTTGTTTTTCAGTGAAAAATAGAAGAGCCAAAGCTGTTTTGGAAATTATAGCTCCTCAAAACAGCTCAACTCCTCCTCTGGAGAAGGAGTCTTGCCAAACACCTCTTGTTGTTTGTGTGTTTTGAGGCAAGAACTTATATACAACACCTATCCGTAGGCTATATGTTCTCTAAGTTTTTTCTTCTTTTAGTTTGGGACACTGTGTACGTAGTTACTCCTTCCATTCAAATTATAAGTCATTTTGACTTTTCTAGATACATAGATATAAATATTAAAGGGTATGAAAAAACAGAAATGATACCCAACTTTGGATAGAATGAATACTTAATTAAACAACCAAATAATCATTAATATTTCATAATATAGGATTGGTGGGGTCAAACTGATGTGATATGATGATATCAACTGCTCTATCTATATAAGAACTAATCCTCATACCTCATGGGCTCATCACTTGGTACAGCCGTACAGGTAGCAAGTAGTGCTAGTTTGCTTTGCAGAACATTTTCCTCTCATCACAAGAACAATGGATTCCGACGTGATCCCTCTGATCGGTAAGCTGTTAACCTCCCCCCGTGCATGCTACTCCATCTGTTCCTTACATGGCCCGGGTTATGTTTTCATGTCTATCTATATATGTTACCTTTTTTTTCTGTATATATACTAGTAAATATGTCCATATATTGTATATAACATGTTGTATGGACTGAAGACCCATAATTAGATAGATCGTTGTGCCATCTTGGTTTTATATTTGTATAACTTGGAATTGTGGTATGCTTTATCGCTTCACTCCTCTAGCACTGATATATATATTAGTCTTTGAAAAATGGTAGAATGTCAAATTTCAAACCAAAGTTCACATATAAACTTATCTTAAATTCTTAGGGTAGACTTTTCGTAGCGAGGTGGTAGATTTTTCATAGCGAGGTGAGGTTTTTCTAGTATTTTAGTATTTAAAATTTAATATAAATTTTCTACAAAAAAGCTATAAGTAAGGATTCCCATATGTTATAGCTAATGATAGTGTTTATTACTAATTAAAAATATATAAAAAAAAGGTCTATTGTTTTAGTCGTGGGTGATTGTACGAAACTCAAACGGGAAGTGTGCATCACACGGACACTATTCGTACATCGTAACAGGATCTTAGAAAGACCCAAGCTCACTCGTCGATGCCATGAAATTCGGAGACGGAACTAGGAATCAGAGACTGTAGGGACTAGGGAGTTTGTGGCGCTTGGTAAAAAAATCATATGAAATAGAAGAGTGAAAAAGGTACAGAAAAATAGAAAATAGATTGAAACTGTTTATTATCAAGTGTATAGATAAAATAAGATAATAACTACTCATATATATAAGGCAATAGGCTGCACAGACGCAATTACATATGGGCGAACTTACACTATGCATGCATGGACATGGTCTCTACTTATTAGGCACCTTCCTTCAGAAAGTATAATAACCGTGCTGAATGTTAAGGTGCAGAGGAGAGACAGGAGAAACGGGATGTAAATTTTTAGCCAGTTTAAACTTAAAAACAAATAAAAAGCTTTATAAGTACAGCTGGGCTGAGAGAGGCTGCAAAGATCATTGTAGCCAGCACATCTTAAATTTTTCTCCACTTCCCACTTAGGTTCATAATTTTTTTTCAGCTCATTTGGATCCATGAACTTTATCTACATCCTAGCCACCATCCAAACAAGGACATATATGCCTACATGGTCACTGATGTGGTTCCAAGTGCTTTTTTTATTTCATAAATTGATGAAAACTTTGTAAAATTATAGAAAATCATAAAATGGAAATTTTGGATTTTTTAGACTATGTATGATGAGTATTCAAGATATATAATATGTTATGCTTTAGTTTAAAATTTTTTTAGCTGTAGGTCTATGCAGATCTATGTGCTTCTGTGTTTAATTCATAACTGTAGGTCCTCTATGTTGCAATTGTGGTGAAATTTTTAAGGTAGGCTACTCAATATTGTATGATTGAACTATGGTAATATTTCAGCTTCAGTTTTTTTTTAATTCATAACTGCAGCTTCTATGCTTATTTTCTCTATTTCTCGACATCGTTTTTTATTTATTAAGAATAACTTCAAGACTCTCTTTATATTCTTCCCGATAGACGAAGACAGTATGGAAACATGCTGCATGGCATACTCGGAGACTGCAAGCCTGCTTAGTTGGCTTCTAAATCTTGACAAGCCAAAGATTTAGCAAACTATGATTTTTTTTTTATGAAACTTAAGGGGCAAGGCAAGCCATGATTTTGGTTATCAATTGGTTTGCCACAAAAACTCAGCAACCTCTCATACAATTATTTTGTCCAATCTTTTCTGCCAAGCAAATCTTTGGTAGGGTAAAATTTGGCTACAAATCAAGTTTTTTTTATTTGCTTCTTGAGAGGAGATGCACCTGACTTTCACTTTAAATGAAATGAAATTCCATACATATGACACACGCCTTGTTTGCTAAAATACATATATATATTTACAATGTTATTTTTCCTGTTGTTAGATATCTCCCCACTTGTCGAGAGGATTGATGATCCAGATATGGCCAATGATAAGGATTTACTACAAGTTGTCCAAATGTTGGATGGTGCTTGCAAGAACGTTGGGTTCTTTTATGTGGTATGCACTAATGAACTTTGGTGAATGAAGCAAGACAACCTGCTTGAGACATTTTAAGTGAATTTCCTTTAGATGCTCATCTTTAATTTAACTTGCAACACTTTGATATCTGGATGGAGGATAGAAACAACTCGCAAAACTCTATGATAGGATATTGAATGGAGAATATAAGCAATTACAGAAGCTTTGTGATGTGAAGCAATATTTAAACTCTTAGCCAAACAATTTCAACTGAATTACTCACGACATATTTTTGAACTCATGCTGTTAGAAATAAAAATAACAATATATACCCATGGTAATGCAAAGCAACATGCTAAAAAAATAATTTTTGTGACCCAATGTACTGCACTAATGTTTATAATCCATTGAATTATGATGCTATATTTATTTGTTATGAACCGACACAAAATACTTAAATATTTACAACATATATCCATGGTAATGCAAAGCAACATGCTAAAAAATAATTTTTGTGACCCAATGTACTGCACTAATGTTTATAATACATTAAATTATGATGCTATATTTATTTGTTATGAATCACAAAATACTTAAATATTTATGTAGACAAGTTATGTTGCTTGCTAACTAGGAGTTTATCAAAATCTAAGCATGGTGACTAAATTCTATCTACAACTTTGTTAACAGAAAGGCCATGGGATCTGTGATTCGTTAATGAGGGAAGTTAGGTATGTGGCAAAGCAAATATTTCAGCTTCCTTATGAGGAAAAAATGAAGATTCAGATGACACCTGATAATGGATATAGGTCTGTAGTGGCTATAAGATGCCTAATGTCCTTACATGTTATGAGTTTGTATTTGATTATGAAGGGCTTAACAATGGTTCATCTTTTTGTAGAGGATATCAAAGACTAGGTCAGCATATTACTGCGGCAAAACGCGATATGCATGAAGCAATTAATGTGAGTTGTCAAATAATGTCTCTGTATCTTTCTTGACAAACTATACAGTTATGATCTAATAAATTAATCAAGATCACAACATTGGCAGTACTTGGCTCCAATTACGCCTGGTCAATATGGAGATCTTGGTAAATTAGTTGAAGGATCTAACGTGTGGTATTGTTCCAAATTCTAACTCTCATCTTTGATATTTATCACAAATACATATCTAGAAGTGCCATATGCTTTTTCATCAATATAGAAAATGGTTAGTTTTTTGTGTGTTGTGCACCTACAATGAATTGGATATGAAATAGGTATTACAATAAATTAAATAGGTTCAGCTTCAAGATAAATACTCCCTCCGGTTCAATTATAGTTCACTTTGACTTTATCCTATAGTTAAACTTATTTAGCTTCAGCACGCTTGTAGAAATATGTATTAAAATATACAATACCATAGTTTTGTGAGTGTACATAGAACACTAATTTTTATCAATAATTTGCAATCTTTTATTGGAAGCAGATATTGTGGAGCCCTACAATTTTGATACGTGTCTCTATCTCGAGATAGTTTGAAGTTATAAAAAATATTAATCTCAAAATCTAAGCATTTTGAAACGAATGTAAAGTTGTAGAGATTGCTTTGATAGCTACGACTTTGGTATAGATCATATCAACATTTGATGTTAATTGAAATTTATAATTTAAAATTTAAAAAAATTTAGAATAAAAATGAATATTTAGGAATTTAAATGACTTTAAAAAAAAAAAAAAACTTGTTAACTACAAAGTTGTAGATCATATTGAGTATCCAACTTTGGTACAGATAATGCAACATCCATGTAGTTTGAAAATTATAATATTTAAATTTCACCATCTAAGAGTTTGAAACAAATTTTTTGGGATAAACAAATTTCAAATAAAAAGTTAAAGTACAAAGTTGTAGATCATGTCGAGATCCATGATTACGGTATAAAGTTTTTCATTTTTCATATGAAAAAGTTATGATTATTTAAGAACAATCAATTAATAGAGGCAACCGTCGATGTCCAACTTTGTTAATAGTCAGTTAACAGGACAGTCACCGTAGGATATATGTTTCTGTAAATAATTAACAGAGACGGGTTCACAAAATGCCCACCTCTATTAATTACGGTGTCTCTCTCCTAAAATCCTAGAGCTCAAGATGTTAACACTAGGTAAAATAGGAACCTTTGGATCATGTGACTTTTGTGCGTTGCTACTCTCTACCCATGCATGGACACGTGCAATGAAAACATGAATTTGCTTATTTTTAGCAAACTACCTAATCAATTAGCTTTCTTGCAGGCCTGAATATCTATCAAATTCTAAGATAATTCTGGAAAACTATAGCAGCCTCCTTAAAGGTTCACTTTTTGACTGTACTCAAATCGTTCTCTTGTTCTCGTCAATAGACAAATCAGGCCTACTACTGGTACAGTGTTTATCACGCTCTTTCTCACTACAGATCTTTCACGGAAGATCATGCGGGGTATGGCATTAGCATTGGGAGGACCAGTTGATGCATTTGAAAGGACAGTAGCAGGGGACCCTTATTGTCCAATAAGGCTCATTAGCTATCCTGTCTCAACCGATGTTCCAGAAGATAAACGCACTGATACTGGAATGTAAGGAACTCTTACTTTTATAGTGTCCCAAAATTTGTGCTTTCTAGGTGGATACATCTCACCGTAATTTTTTTTGGTGCTTTCATGCATCCGAATACAAACTCATCAGGGGGGCTCACACTGATTACGGTCAGTACATCGTTTGAAATGTTGATTTTTGTTTGTTCTGATGCTTACTTTGAAAATTATTGGAGATCATGCATTTCCTTAACTTGATTAGATTGAAATCAACAGGGCTTCTGGCACTGGTTAACCAGGATGATGATATATGCGCCCTTGAGGTACTTGTTTCCTTCTTCGCCCTTGCATAACCTTTGTCCCTCCCTTGGCCTCTTATAGATTTATTGACCTGAATCTATAATCTATTTGCCAGAAACTTTCTTGGGTAGTACATATGCATATATGATGTTTGTCTTCTCTACCGAAAAATTGTACTTATTCTGTGTAGTGATAGACATCTTGAATCCTGGTGAGCAGTAAACTTTTTAATAGCTATGAATTAAACGGCATGAGGTTCCGTCATCAACAAGAAGTAGCCAGATGCAATTTGAAAGGCATACTTCATAAAAAAATGGTGCATTGCAACGAACGGTACCATGCTCTACATGCATGTGCTTGTGGCTTGTATTTATCCATATCTGTTGAAAAGTATAACTTCAAGCCCACTGTCCTTGCCTTCGTTCCTGAGAAAAGTTGAGATAAAGCCGATCTGCATAAAGTCTTTGGTAATGCAATTTCAGGTTCAAAACCACAATGGCAAGTGGATACATGCCATGCCTATTCCTGGAACCTTTCTTTGCAACATTGGTGACATGCTCGAGGTTTGTTTTGCTAATTAATTTACTTTCTTAGCTCCTTGACTGCTCCCCGATTATTTTCTGAACATATGAATGGCTACTACGTAGGTTGCTTAATTAGTTACCGATCATTATTGTGTTTCATTTAGGTCTACTCGAATGGAATTTATAAGCCCAAGATTCATAGAGTCGTCAACAATTCCCTTTGTTGCCGTGTATCTGCCGTGTTTTTCTACGAGGTACTACATGTCTGCATATATTAATATCCCCCCTCTTATTACCTCTCTCTGTCATTTCTGTCTGAAAGCTGTAACCAATTGTGCAGACAAATTTCGATGCTGCCGTAGAGCCTGCGGAGTTCTGCAAGGAGAAAACTGGTGGCACTGCCAAGTACGAGAAGGTTGTTTATGGGGAACGTTTGGTTCGGAAGGCTAGATTCGTGTGTGATCATGAGTGATCACACTACCCATATGCTTAAATAAATTGCTATCTATTACTATATAAATATATACATGTATGATGAACTACCTGTTTGTATGATGAACTACCTGTTGTAAGGCGTGTATCACTATTTTCTCAGAATAAAACCAATAAGTAAAAGATATATAGGCGAGTCCCTGGTTTGCAGAATACCAAATTAAACCACTTTGAGCCATTTTTGGCGGTCCTCACGCTAAATTTCACCATCAACAATGTTTACTTTTGATGAGATGGAAAATGATGTAATCCATGTGTACAGATTTAACAATAGGCTAAATGTACATACTCTGGAAGATACTAACATGCAGTATCCACCACAACAAAATGGGCCAATTCGGGCATGTTAGGGTTCAGGCGAGCCTTGTTGGCGTCGACTGACCTAGCCTTCGGGCCTCTCAACTCTCAACTACGGTTGACCAAAGGGTGTGGTGCTCGGCCGCCTTGGCGTGTTCTTTGTCGTAGTGTTCCTCTCGGAGCAGGTAGAAACATGCCATGAGGAAGGTGTGCAGCGGTACATGGAGCTGAGGCCGTGGAGCAATGTTGAGCACTTGGCTGGTCTCACGGACGGGCTGGCCAACATCACGAAGAGTGTCGGCAAGCACCTCGAGGGCTTGAGGTGGCCGTTGTACTGAGTGAAGTCCATGTCGCCCTGAATGAGAGACTGAAACTCGGCCTCCAAATAGATGGTGCGATGTAGCTATTTGTTGTGGAACTAGTCGTGGATGGCGTTCCAGATGAGATGCGTCGTTAGCTTCGGAACGTGAACAATGGCAAGGACATCCTTGGAGACGGAATTGTAGAGCCATTTGAGGAGACAATGGTCAACCATGCGCCACTCCAGATCGTGGCGTTGCACTGAGGTTGGAGGGGAGATGTGGGAGCCGATCCCGAATTTACCGATGAAGGCGTCGAAGAAGCAATGTCACTCGATATAGTTAGGCTCGGTGAGTTCGAGGATGACGGCAACATGGGACTTGATATTCACCGGCTGAAGATCAGCGAACAGGTGGAGGCACGACGGCTGGAGCGTCGCTGCCGATAGAGGAGGGTAGAGGACAGGACGAGTTGACCGTGGAGACGTCGAACTCAAACAGCGAGTTAGACATCCATGGCAGCGGAAGGTGGCAGCGAAAGGTGGAGCGAGCGCATGAAGAAAGCAGGAAGAGGCAATCGCATAAGCTGACACCATGCAGCAAGATAGTGAAGAATGTATGTTGTATTGTATGTATATATATCGAAAACAAAATACGGTTGGCTATCCTACCAAGGAAGCAACAACCGTCTCTACTGGGCGCCTCAGCGCACGCCGTGCGCGCGCTGTCATGGTCAGACGCGCCCGTGCAGTTGCCAACGCCGGTCTGAGCACCTGTCCTCAACAATGCCAGCTCCTCTCTTATCGGAAGAGGCTAAAGGAAAGTGTCGACTTTATTCTGCAAACATGTTCTTTGTTCTATCAGATTTAAGCCAGAGGGATCGCACTGTTAGTGTCAGCCATAGTTCCACACTAAAACTGAATTCACGAGCAATATAATGGAAAGCATAGTCATATCAGACTCGTTCTGCTCATACTCTGACAAACTGGCATGCTTCACATCAAACACCACTATGACTGCTGACATCAAGACGTTAAACCAAGTACGACGCCGTTGAACTTGAACAGCCTATCAAAACAAGCTCCGACATCAGGAGATGTTTTTAGGTATCCTACCCCTGTTCCTTCTTTCATGCAAAGGTTACTCCGAGGAAGACTAGTACAAATGGTGTCAGTTTACAACAAGTACAGGTGGTACCCATAGAAGAAAAAGGCACCAGTGCTATGTCTCTTTAAAACCAAAACTGTCAAATATGCCCTGAAATTGAGAAGACTAAATTTAGCCACGAAACAGAATTGTAGATTGGTGGATTCGACTGGAGAGAGGCATTTAGATTTCACAAGAATCAGTCAACTAACCTCGGCATCATTGATTCCATAGGCCACGCAGTAGTGTTCCTGAAAGCAGAAGTCGAAAGTTTCAGCACAGAAACACACTTAAGTTAACAAGTTCTTTATGGTAGTAAATCAAGAAAAAATATTCCTCAAACAATAAGCATTACAGCATTTCTCAAGGAACCACATACCTGCATCATATACCACTCTTCAAACTCATCAAACAGTTCTAATCGTTCAATCCTGCACCATCGCAGACAGCCTTATCAGTTGGATATCATGGAAAGGTGCAGTATAACACAAGCTGGAAACTGAGTTCTCAACCAGGATCAAATTTAAAACACTAGTGAAATGAGAACAGTGTTCAATGGGGCTGACCATCACATTCAATAGGTAAGATGTTTTTCAGTTCATATTATTGTACAACCAGCATCGTCCAACAAAATATTTTACTTTCAGTGATCTCTTATCACTTTCATCATCCTTTATATTTGAAAGTCAAAACATTATTTTTGTGTTTCAGTACTATTTATAGATATCACTAGAAACATTACCTGCGTCTTTCTTGACTGTCAATGAAGTCATTATAGATTTTCAGCATATCCCATGCGACAGCTCTCTGAAAAATTGATCATAAGAACTCCAGTCCCCAGGAACTATAACATTTTGATATGCGAATATTTCATTCATATTATCAGTAATATACCTGCCATCCATTGCCAAGAAAAAGTTTCTCCTTGTGACTCAAGGTTGGTGTAGCATTTATACCAAGGAGGGGGCATCCTCTACTCTGCATCACCAGGATGGCAGATGGCATTAGGTGATATGTTAATGCTAAAACAAAAAATTATGAACACATCTATACTGAATGGTACAGACTAGAGCAGGAGTTCATGTGCCACAGCGAATTAAAGGTTACAGTGATTCGTGGAAATACATAGAGTAAGCAGATACCTCAAGATTTCTAATCATTTGCTCCCCAAATGCATCATCAGGATGAATCTGCATCAAAACATTGAACCATTAAGTCCAAAGGCTACACCTAAGAGGCAAAATATAGTATACCATGAGAATCATTCGACCTGCTCATATAAGAAGAAGACAGCAGTGGAGAACTTTTGAGATGCCCAACTCACGATAGCACCAGTGGCAGTTGGGTCCAGGTAAATAAGCACACACTCTGCAATTATAAAGGTTGGCAAGCTGATGACAACAGAAAGTTATATCAAACACTTGAAAGCTTGGTTTATATTAAAAAAAGATAGAAACTACATCATGCATGTATCCTACTGGATGGTGTCCCTACATTGTGTGGCATATCTTCTAGTTCAACATGTTTTCATATCAGAACAGATTAATTAAACACAGTGGGTAGAAAAAAAGCTTACCTAGGATCCATTTCAGCCATGCGAATAACTGAATCCAGTTTTGGTATGTCACGAATATCAGCAGAAAATAGCTTGTAATGCGTACTTATCACTTCACCTTTTTCTGAAATAGATGGATAAGTTATTGTGCAGGCTACAGGCACATAAAGAATAGAAATGTACAATTTTGTAACATGGAGTGGTCACTCCAACTTGCAATTATAACTTGAATCTGAAAGTACTATCCAGTTTAAGTTTTGAAGTTCTCACGAGGCAGAGAGTTTTCTTCCAAATGAGATGGCACGGACACCTCTGAAACCAAACGAAACTTTTTCTGCTATGGTAACTAGTACTTTATGCTTCTCAAGGACCATTTATTTGCTACTATAAATCATCGGATACACATTATCTGAGAACTTGATAAAAGGTAGCTTGAATTTTCTGTATGGAATATAAGACTTGACTACTACTGCTACTCAGTAAACAATGCATCTCCTTGCATGTGTTTAAACACAAATATGTCTGAGACAACAGAAATAGGATAAGAGGCAGACATCTAGTGAATAATTGACAAATAGATAGTTCTCAAAGGATATTTTAGTATAGTGCATGAAATAGTTTAGAAGTTTGGGTCAATCCAATTACAAATTGGAAGAACCCAACAAGCAAAAAGGGATGATACACAGAGAGTAAATGAGAAGTACCGATTGAAATTGAAGCTTCTGAGCCTAACTTTTCCTTCATTTCACTATAATGGTTAATGATGGCGGCCTTTTTGCTGGTTACCTGCCAAACATTTGAAGCTGACAGATATTACTAGCGGCACAAGGGTGAGAAGATGCAAGTGGGAAAGACTCTAAATAACTAATAGCATACTAAATCACAAGTTCACAACACAAGATTTACACTGCATCAAGGAGTAAACTGCACTTCAGTACAGAAATGAGAAATTCCAATACCTCCTTGAAATCCAGTTCCACATAAAGGTGTGGGGCCATCCCTTCATCCTTAAGGTGGAGAAAAAACAAGAACCAAAAAGGAATCAATCAGTTGCATCAACACAAATTAGATCTCTGTCCTGTGGGATAATAATGGAATTAAAGGACTAACTTGCAACTGGAAGAATGTTGTGTCAAAGCCAGCACCAAGAGATAATATTTGTTTCGGCTTCTCATTGTTACTATTCTTCCCTGCACTGAGGAACTGATGCAGAAGCTTCCTGAGAACAGACCAACGCGCATAATACCCTGCAGTGATTTGGAAACAAGAAGGTTCAGAGTTGCCATATACTTAATACATCACCAGAATAAAGAGAACATCCAGAAGCAGTACCTACCACGATTGATTATTGGAGCTCTCCTTGTTGGTCGCCTAACAAAGAACCGCACATAATCATCCTTCATGTATCCTTTATTAACACAGGACCTGCAAAACAAGTTAAATACGTAATGTTAGTAAAAAATGCTGTGGCAAATACCTAGTTTGCAACTAGAATGCTGTCTAAGTTTGGAACTATTCCCACATTTTGCATAGTTTGCAGAGCATTTGAAGGGTTCTCTAAGATTGATTTCATCCTATCCTATGACCTAAATAGCAGTGACTACAGATGCAAATGAGCCTTCTGCAGTGTTGAGGGCTGACATTTTAGACACTTAAAGCAACGGCTTGAACTCGCTATCCACTAATCATCTAAACAAGAGATAGTTCAGTTGACAACAAAATTTCTAACTGGGCATACCTCTTTCTAACCTTTAAATTGATTTCTTACGCAGAAGAATAAACATGGAATGTTTATATACCACTATGTGTCCCCTTGCTGCAAAGGGAGACTTCCACATGAAAATTGGACTACACCAGTCCATCTTCCTAACACGAGAACTCCATAACGTGCTGCATGCCTATGAGCTTGGCTCAAGAGCTTTCTAGTTCCTACGCCGATTCATTGCAGCAGAAAGCATGTGTGTAATAATAATTGTCGACAAACAAGCGGGCTCCTTCCACCACCACTCAATTGCAACGGAGGAAACAAACTAGCCGCACAACGGAAACCATCGCATCTCTGGGACTGGGAGAGACGGAGGAGAAGGAAGGGAAGGGGGGATTACAGCTTGCTGGCCGCGGCGTCGTCGTTGGTGGCCTGCACGGCCGCCGGGCTGCTCCGCGTGGCGGCGCTGCCTCTCCCATCTCCTGCTGCTGCTGACGCCTCCATCCGGCTGGGGCGCGGGTCGTCGATCAGGGCGCCGGCGGCCGCACGCACGGACGGGACGGGACGGGCGCGGCCGCACGGGGAAGGGGCGGTGGGGGATTATTCTGGGAGAGGAGAGCGGGGCCTGGACGCCAGAACACACGGCCACGGAGGGAGACGGACGGAGCAGAGAGAGAGAGAGAGAAGGAGACGCAGGCCGCTGTTCCTTGCGGCCCAACACGAGCCGTGTGTGGACCACACAGAGGCTGCACAGCCCAAGAACATAACGCGATGCGGACCGGAAGATGGGCCTGCAAGCAGAGTTTTCCTTTTTTATAATAACAAATTGAAAATCGACTAAAATGGTAATGAGATCCATTTTTTGGAAAAAAAAAACAATGGGATTCATTACATTCTAATGTACTTTGGCTATTCAACAAGCATACGGTTAATCAAGATTCATTGATTACTTATTTGTATGGTTGATTTTGTTTTACAGGTCACCTTACCCTACCTTAATCTGCTGTGGAGAAATTTGTAGGTGCCAAAGAAGGATAGGAAGATGCAGTAAGCTCGACTAATGGTCATAAATAGCAGTCAATGGTGGGGAGAAATTGAGGGTGCTGCAGAGGGGTTTGAAGGCGAGGATTAACACTATCTTTGATTCCAGGATTAACTTAGGTAAAGGAAGGAGCAGAGGCGCCCATGGTGGGTCAACAAAAGCAAAGATATGGGAACAGTCGGAGGGGAAGGGGAGAGATGAGAGCAGAGGAGACTACATGACATTAGCAGAGAGGATTTCAAGAGTTGATTGGTCAAAGATTTCTGGTTTTCGAGTTTAATGACTAGAACCAAACTTTAACAACAATTTGATTACCAAAAATGGACTTCTTCCAAAATAATTTTGTGAATTGGTCACATTTAGCCCAAAGCAGTAGCACACTTACATCCCACAGGGACGTAAAATCAAAAAATTACTCCTAATAAGTGGCGAATTTGACATATAACCAGAGGATTGCGACAACGACTAGCTCAGACTCTCTCTCTCTCTCTCTCTCTCTCTCTCTCTCTCTCTCTCTCTCTCTGACCTTGAATGAAGGCTTTAAGTGAGCAATTGAGAATGAAAATGATTGTGAGGAGGATGAGATCGATCTTGACACCTCCATTATTAGTCGACTCTGTGGCGACTTAATAGAGGAGGTGATGGATGATAATAGTGCGGGCCTCGATGGAGTGCTTGTAGATGTACCCATCAAGGTGGCAAAGAATAAGAAGAAAAAGAAAATCCTCCATAGGAATGCAGCTGCAAGGAAAAAAAAATTTTGTTCTAATGAAAGGTGTGTTTTGGAATTGTAGAGGTCTACGTGACCTAGCTAAGCACACGTTCTTACGTGATGTGGCTGAGGATAATAGACTTGATTTTATAGCTCTATCAGAAACCAACAAAAATAGCTTCTCGACTCAGTGTCTAGAAAATTTTTGTGCGGGGGCTGATTTTGTCTGGCATTGGCGGTGTCCTCGGGATATGTCTGGAGGGATGCTAATGGGGATAAATCAAGCATGTTTTGAAATAGAAAATATTGTGGATGGTGATTATCATATCAAGTTTGTATTAAAAAATAAAGTAGATGGTTTTCGATGGGCCCTTTTGTCTATATATGGCGCAGCACAGGAAGAGCACAAAGAACACTTTCTATCAGAGTTAGTACGAGCTTGTACTAGCTGTGGGGATCTACCATTTTTAGTAGGGGAGATTTCAATATCATTAGAAACCCGTCTGAAAAAAACAATTCAAGATATAACAATAAATGGCCACTTCTGTTTAATGCTATCATTGAAACGTTGAATTTAAGAGAACTAGAGATGATAGGTAGAAAATACACATGGGCAAATTATGCAGAGGTTCCAACATATGAAAAGTTGGATCGTATTTTGGTAACAACACATTGGGAAGAAAAATTCCCGCTAGCTTTTATCTAGGCACTTACTCGAGAAATCTCAGATCACACACTGCTGTTGTTAGATGGAGGGGAACCATCTCATAGAGGTAACGCTAGAAATTTTAAATTTGAGCTAGGGTGGCTAACAAGAGATGGTTTCTTTGATTTGGTGAAAGAGGTTTGGGAATCTGAGAATAGGGGCCTGTCACCTATGGAGCGGTGGCAAAATAAAGTTAGAAGGCTACGACGTTTCCTTAGAGGTTGGGCTAGGAATTTGGTTTCACAAAATAGGAACCATAAATCCAATCTGCTGTCTAAGATAGATGTCTTGGATCGAAAGGCAGAAACAAATTTATTGTCATCTCAAGGTGTGGAGCTTAGACATCATCTCAAAGAGCAATTAACTAAGTTGCTAAGAGAGGAGGAGATTTATTGGCTCCAACGATCAAAAGCGACAAAGTTATTGCAAGGGGATGATAATACTAAGTATTTTTTTATCTGGTGGCAAATGGGAGACACAGGAAAATAAAAATAGTACAGCTAGAACAAGAGGAAGGAATTATTGTTGGGGATGTTAACCTAAAAAATTATATAACTGAATACTATAAAGGACTGTTTGGACCTCATATACAGAATTCTTTCTCAATGGATGAGACTTTGAGGCACGACATACCTCAAGTGTCGGAAGAGGAGAATGATGTATTGACTGCTCCATTCAGCGAGGAGGAGGTTAGAATGGCGGTCTTCGATATGGAACATAATAAGGCACCTGGTCCGGATGGTTTTCCTGCTGAATTTTACCGATTCTTTTGGGAGGTTGTGAAGTCGGATTTGATGTGTCTTTTTAATGAATTCCATGCTGGGAGGCTGCCGATCCATAGCCTAAATTTTGGTGTAATTACATTATTGCCAAAGATTGTTGATGCTGTCCGGATACAACAATATAGGCCTATTTGTTTATTAAACGTGAGCTTTAAGATTTCTACGAAAGTCCTAAACAATAGAATTTTGAGAGTGGCAGATAAATTGATAGGACCATCACAAACAGCCTTTATTCTGGGTCGTTATATAATGGAAGGAGTTGTGATCTTACATGAAACGATTCATGAGTTGCATAGAAAAAAACAAGATGGTGTGATATTAAAACTAGACTTTGAAAAAGCATACGACAAATTAAAATGGCCTTTTATACAACAAGTCCTCAGAATGAAAGGATTCTCACCAACTTGGTGTGAATGGATTTCAAAAGTCATGTCTAGAGGGAGTGTTGCAGTAAAGGTCAATGACAATGTAGGCCACTATTTTCAAACTAGGAAAGGAGTGCGTTAGGGGGATCCGCTATCTCCAATCTTGTTTAATATAGTTGTTGACATGTTGGCATCCTTATATCACGAGCTAAAGGTGATGGGGACGTGATTTTCGATCTTCCGTTAGGTCCTGGATAACTCTCGTTTTGAGTGGAACGCGACACACCGATCCGGCTTTAGATCAAAAGACCCGAACCCTGCAACCTTAGCACCACGAATCCTCTGGTTACCAACCGTGTCACCAACCGTTTGACCTCGTCAAGAAGGCTAATCCGTACCTGCGAAATGAATAACACAAGCAAGAACTCGAAAGAACGCAGCTCAGAAAGTTGGGACAAACTGCAGATGAATGATTAAGTTCTCAAGTTGGGGTTCCACAAACCGACGAACGGCGACTGTCAATGGACAGATTAATCTTAAGCAAAACTCAAACCCTAACTTGGACGGCGGCTACTGATTATAAAGAGTCTAAGGTCGTGCAAGACCCCCTGGACGCACCCCTAATGGGTTCCAACACGATACAAGGCCCAAAGACCAAAATACGACGTCGCAGCGTCGGGACAGATTCTGGACGTCAACTTGTTCGAACGATTTCCGATGACTCCGGATGAATTTGGGCCTCCAACAAGACTCATTGGAAAGGTCTTCTCGTTATCTTTCTTTAGAGTCTAAGAACGTCCAATTCCGAGTCTGGACGCATCCTGGGCGTCCGATTTAGTACAAACTGCTCCTGGACTCCGAGATGGATTCGAAGTCGACTTGGTCTGGGTCTCCACCTTGACTTGAGCGCCCTTGTTGGCCCTCCACGCCTCCAACTCTCCTCTATGTATCTCCCGGTCCTCTCTATAATTCCTAATCAAAATATAATCATTAGGTAGTAATCTATTCTTCAAATCATGTAAAGAGTTGCTTAGGAATGAGCTCACCTGTAAATTTAATTGTCGCGCGCGAGCTCTTGTGATTGGACCTTGAATGTTCAATGGAGGATCATTGAGTGTAACCGAAGGAGTGATGTCCTCATCAAAAGGGGCAGAACAAATCAAAGGGGTTATTCCGCATTTGGTAGATGAGGGACTTTCAGTCCTTTAGTATGCGGATGACACTGTTATCGTCATGGATAATGATCTAGAGAGGGCCAAAAACATGAAGCTCTTACTTTGTGCTTTTGAACAGCTATCAGGACTCAAGATCAATTTCCATAAAAGTGAGATGTTTTGTTATGGAGCAGCTAAAGCCAACCAAACTGAGTATGCACAAATTTTTGGGTGTAATATAGGGACGTTCCCGTTTAGATACCTAGGAATTCCTATACACCACAGAAAACTCATGAATAAAGATTGGAAACAGGAGTAAGATGTTGTCGGTAGGTGGGAGGCTTGTTCTTATTAACTCTGTTTTGAGTAGTCTCCCTATGTTTATGTTGTCCTTTTTTGAAATACCTAGAGAGGTTTTAAAGAAGTTGGATTATTTTAGGTCACATTTTTTTGGCAAAGTGATGAACATAAGAAAAAATACAGACTGACTAAGTGGGAGGTAGTATGTACACCGAAAGATCAAGGAGGGTTGGGAATCCTAAACCTACATGTTCACAACAAATGTCTCCTTAGTAAATGGCTTTTTAAGTTGCTGAATGGAGATGGGGTTTGACAACAGTTACTTAGAAATAAATATCTAAGGGACAAATCATTAACACAGGTTCAGTACATGCCCAGGGACTCTCAGTTTTGGACTGGCCTCATGAAGGTCAAGGGAGAATTCCTCTCGTTGGGTAAGTTTGATCTAGGTGATGGGTCTCAAGTGCGATTTTGGGAGGACGCGTGGGTTAGACCGCTCCCACTAAAATTGCTATTTCCCACACTTTATAATATTGTTAGAAAAAAAAGTGCATCAGTAAGATCAGTAATGTCTACAACACCATTAAATGTAGCTTTCAGGAGATCTCTGGTAGGGGTTAATTTACAAGCGTGGCACGATGTGGTTGCTATGATTGTAGATGTACAACTATCAAACCAGAGGGACCGCTTTGTGTGGGGGTTACATCAAAATTGGTTGTTTTCAGTCAAATCCATGTACATAGCCTTATTAGGAGCTGAAGCTATACCGTATAACACTTTAATCTGGAAACTTAAAATACCTCTCAAAATCAAAGTTTTTTTGTGGTATTTATACAAGGGAGTAATCTTAACAAAAGATAATTTAGCACGGCGACACTGGCAAGAAGATAGGAAGCGTTGTTTTTGTTCTTCAAATGAAACTATACAACATTTACTCTTTGATTGTCATTTTGCTAAATTTGTGTGGAGAACTGTTCATATTTCCTTCAATCTAAGACCTCCAACTAGTGTACATAATTTGTTTACGGACTGGTTGGAAGGAATAGATAGGAAATTGAAGTCTCAGATTCTTGTGGGTGCAAGTGCAATTTATTGGGCGATTTGGCTAACTCGGAACGATATCGTGTTTGACAAAGTCTTAGCACCATCTTATTTGCAGGCTATCTTCAGGGGGACCTACTGGACCAAGTCCTGGTCCTTACTAAGAAGGAGGAGGATCGCCATATGATGAAGATGGGATGCAGGACTATTGAGATAACCACAATGGAGGTGTTCGCGAGATATGGCTGGAGATTTTCTAATAGACTTGCATTTTAGTTGGGGTTTTGGAAGTATTCTTTGTTGTCATTATGGCTCAAAACTTTATTTTTGAGATTCTCTAGATTGCTTTTCTCTTGTTTGTAATAAGGAACAGCCATATGCATTAGTCGATGCAGAAGCTGAAATATTAATATATTCCATTTTCTTAAAAAAAAACTTGCACAACCATCGAGTTCTATCATATTTGTTTATGGACTCTCTCTCAATTATTCTATGGCACTAATCTTTAAATCTAACGTTGTTAGCAGAATCCTAGCTGGTCATGAAAGAAAAACACAACAGTAGCTCGAGCCCCTGTGTCATTGGATGGAAGGAATGATGGGCATGAAAAATGCTGCTGCTTTTAATATTAACTTCATCTATACTAAATTATAAGACGTTTTAGGTTTTTAATATGCTATACGTATCTAGATGTAATGTTATTTAATTGTGTATAAAATCTAGAAAATTTAAAACGTCTTTTAATCTTAGAATGGAGGGAGAAATTATCAATAGAGATTAAAAAGTCAGCTAAGCCGTCGTTGCCTTGACTAGGTAGCAAGTAGCATAGAAAGGACTATTCTTTATTCAGCCTTAAGGTCCCGAGTAGACCATGTGTTTATGTTTGATTTTGGCACTTGCCTTCAACATGTAGAAATGGCTACCAGATCTATAGCAAATAAAATATGCCAGTACTAATAATCCACGGTGGTTGTTCCAAATGATGGCAACAGTAGTCTTTAAATACTA
This sequence comes from Chrysopogon serrulatus, assembly GCA_015844335.1. Taxonomy (NCBI): domain Eukaryota; kingdom Viridiplantae; phylum Streptophyta; class Magnoliopsida; order Poales; family Poaceae; genus Chrysopogon; species Chrysopogon serrulatus. Next base: position 78,745 of record JADLZL010002512.1, read on the forward strand.
CTGATGTCACGCCACGACCAACAAGCAGGAATTTGCTGACAAGTCATACTTTCCAGGAGTCCATCCTACTAAAACGGTAAAACCACGTGTGAAACAAATGACAATCGTGTAGCTAGAAATGTATAGTCTCAAAATAAACACTTCTTTTTTACAAAAGTCCGTGCTAAAATTAATCGAATATATATACACAAAACAGTCAAGTTACTTCATCTCAGCAGGGACGATTCCTCAGTCAACACGGTGTTGGTGCCAGTGCCGGAGCTGCCGCTGCTAGTGCTGCTGCCGTTCACGGCCGCCATTGAATCCACTGATGATTCAGACAGGAGGCCATGAGCAGCAGGCGGCATGAACGTCGCGACCGGCATCATCGCCGGCAGGACCGGCAGCGGCGCCTCAAGCCGCAGCACGTTGACGGCCTGCCTGATGGACGGCCTGAGGCTGCGGTCGGGGGTGCGCGCACCAGAGCGCGGTGACCATGACGCGCTCCACCTCCGAGCCGTCGAACTCGCCGTTCAGCCGCGGGTCCGCCGCGTCGACCACCCGCCCGCGGCCGTAGTGTTCCCAGACCCACTGCACCAGGTGCATCGTCGTCTCCGTGGCCTCCGGTCCTTGGGTCACCACGACTGGCCGCCGGCCGCAGGCGGTCTCGAGCGCCACCACGCCGAAGCTGTACACGTCGGACACGGCGCTCGCGCGGCCGGTGACCATGCACTCGGGGTCCATGTAGCCCATGGTGCCGGCGAGCGCCGTCGTGTGGGACTCCCGGTCGTGGTCGACGAGCCGCGCCAGCCCGAAGTCGCCGAGCTTGGCGGCGAACGACGCGTCCAGCACGACGTTGCTCGGCTTGATGTCGCGGTGCACCACGCACTGCTCCCAGTCCTGGTGCAGGTACAGGAGCGCGGAGCCGACGCCGAGCACGATCTCGTGCCGGAGTGACCACGGCAACACCTTGCTGTGGCTGTGGATATGGGTGTCGAGGCTGCCGTTGGGCATGAACTCGTAGACGAGCAGGAGCTCGCCGCCGCCGTGGCACCAGCCGATGAGCTGCACCAGGTTGCGGTGCCTCAGCCGGCTTATGATCCTCACCTCGGAGATGTACTCCTTCCTCCCCTGCCTGGAGCCCTTGGACACCCTTTTAATGGCGACATGGATGCCCATGTCCTTGAGGTAGCCGTGGTACACCGACCCAAAGCCGCCTTCGCCGAGCTTCTCCGCGTCGGAGAAGAAGCTCGTGGCCACGGCCAGCTCGCGGTACCGGAACCTCCGCGGCCCTGTCCCTTTCTCAAATTCGTCTTCCAGGGGCTCCTCGTCGTCGTCGTTGTCAACGTCAAACGCATGCAGTTCTTGATCTCTCGCCTTTTGCCTTCGGCGCCGCCGCAACAGGAGGAACCAAATTGATATGCCCACGGAAACGATGAAGACTGCCGCAGAACTAACTGACACACCGGCCACCAGAGCTGCTGTCGGTGTGCGGCCAGCAGGTGGAGGCGACGTGGTTGATGGCACCGGCGGTGGCAGCGATGCTAGCGGCGGTGGTGATGCTAGTGCCGGCGGCGGAATGGTGATGTTCAGCTCGTCCCCGACGCTGTACGCCATGTAGCAGCTATAGCCCTTGGCGGTGCCGTAGGTGTAATTGGGGAGCGAGCTCGACAGCTCGCCGACGAAATTCGTGAGGCACCTGGTGCACTCGCTGGCGTTGAGGTCCCTCGTGCACTGCACCAGCCCGTACACGACGACCTGCTCGCCGCCACCGCCGCCGCCGCCACGTGTGTCCGTGTACGCATCGCTCCCGTTCGCCAGCCGCAGCGAGGACACGGCAGCCTCGGCGGTGAGCCGCTGCATCAGCCTCCACCGCGTTCCGTTGAAGGCGGCCAAGTCGGCGGCGGCGACGAAGGAGTCGACCTCCCACACGTAGAACGCGACGTCGACGTCGGCGACCGAGAAGAAGGGGCGGTCGGAGTAGCGCAGCAGGCAGACCTCGTCGTACAGGGCCTTCATCTCCCGGCTGAACGGGCACGCCTGCTGCACCCCGGCGGCCGCGGCCTCGAGGCAGGCCCGCACGCGGTCCAGTTGCTGTCGGCGTAGCACATGGCGAGGCCGGACACCGCGCTGGGGGGCTCGCCGGCGGTGTCGGTCTGGAACCCGCGGTTGGCGAGGGCGCTTGACGGGAGCTCGCTCATGAGCTTCACTAGGTTAACCTGGTACGGGCTGCCGGTGCTGTAGTTCCCCATCGTCGAGCAGTAGGGCTCGTAGGCCGTGTAGTAGTGCTGGCCACACACCAACACTGCAGCTCTGGCAAACGACGACATGACGGTGATGAGGAGGGTGAGAAAGCTCCGATTTTGAGCCATGGCAGCTGGTGGGCCAATGGATGGACACTTCGACAGCTAATAATGTATAAGTAAGTCTAAGCTTGGAGCGATGGAGTGGAGTCTGATCTCAGACGATCAGGTCATAACCTTAGTGGTGATGGGTGTTTTGTTTTTTGGGGTCTTTTTGACCGCATGGGTGCGGTATAATATCTACCACGGCGTTGGCCTCTTGAACGTGTCAAAAGGAAGATAGAAATCAGGTAGTCTACAGAGTGAATTGGTCAATGAGGTAAGGCATATTGATTCTACGAAATGTGTATGTGTTGTGTTTTGTATCAACAACATGAACTCTTGCGAGTTGGCAGTAATTTCCTAGCTATATCTATATGGTGTCTTACTAGTTACTGCTACTCCTATGTAAAGAGGTGGCAGTGTTTCTGCTGATCATCCAAACTAGGAGGGGTTTTTTTTTTTTTTGAATTACACAGATTATAGACACAGACGCTCACAACACATGCATATGAACACATGCACACAGACCGTAACCCTATGAGCACATTTGTAGGACTGCATCGGCAGATTCCGAGATTGACAAAGTCACTACATGCGCCTCGCTGTCGATGGACCGTTAAATCCTAGAATAAATCCACGCGTTGTCAAGTCGAGAGCTTAAACCTTAGTTATTTTGACCCGAATCACATGTTATTAATGAGCATGATAATAAGAAACTATGCATGGGAAGCCATGGTCTTTCCGGATAAAGTGATTTCAAAGCTTTAAGTTTCATCGTAACAAACATCAAAGCAAAGTTTCATGGTTACATCTCGCAATTTTGCTATTTTTATTCCTAGAGAGTAATAAGTTTTTCTACCTACTTTCCCGCTTGGCTATCTCCAAATGTGAAATATGTTAGGGTCTTTTTCAAAAAATATTCTGATAAAAAAATTTGTAATTAATATTATTTAGTTCTCTTCTCTAATCCACCTATGCAAAGCCGTTTTGTTTACTTGTTTGTATCTCTTTTCGTCAGGCTGCATAGTGGTTGTATGAGCTTCTGGATTCGATCCAAAGATAACGTATCTCTACCTTTCTAAACCCGAGCCAAGCTCGGCAAATGAGAAGGCCACGTCACGGGCCGTTCCCGGCCGTCGGATCGGGCGGCCGGACGGCCCAGATCGTGCCTTCTCCGGCCATTTTGCAAAAACGCCCTCCAAGGTTATAGGAATCAACCCGTAGTCCACCTCCCTCTCTCATATATTCTTGCAAAAAAGCCCTCCAACTCTTCAGAAATCAACCCGCCGTCCAGCCGCTTCTCGGGCCACGTTATGGGCCTCGGCCCGCATAGCCGCTTCGGCGTTGGGCGAATTGAGCCCGATGGCCTTTTCCATTTTCCAGCGGATTTATTATTTATTTAAACCGGCTAAAATATTGTAAAAATCATAACAAATCAAATAAAAATCAGAAAAATACCAAACCAAGTTTGTTGAGCTCTACACAACTAGCACTACACTCTAGATATATAGTATCACATATTTTTATGGAATTTAATTTGTATAAATATAATCTATTGTACGATACCTATATTATTATATTATTATATCTAAATTACTCATAAAATGCTCCTCTCTCTTAATAATTACACATGGAATGCTCCCTCTCTTAATAAAAAATATAATAGTTCTATTTCAACACCTAGGATAATATATTATATCTTTAAATTTTAAAGAAAAATAGAAAAAACAACAAATAATAATATACAAAAAGAGAAAACAGTTAAAAATCATTGCATCTAAATAGTATACAATCAAACTAAACAATACGAATAAGTGATATAGATCGTCGCCACCACGTGTTATCTTGTGGACTAAACAACCGGTCCACTACGAGGTCTAGGCGCGCGGCAAAGCCGCTTTTTCTAGTCTCTACCTTTCTAAACCCGAGCCAAGCTCGGCAAATGAGAAGGCCACGTCACGGGCCGTTCGGCCCGTCGGATCGGGCGGCCGGACGGCCCAGATCGTGCCTTCTCCGGCCATTTTGCAAAAACGCCCTCCAAGGTTATAGGAATCAACCCGTAGTCCACCTCCCTCTCTCATATATTCTTGCAAAAAGCCCCTCCAACTCTTGAGAAATCAACCCGCCGTCCAGCTTCTCAAGGCCACGTTATGGGCCTCGGCCCGCATAGCCGCTTCGGCGTTGGGCGAATTGAGCCCGATGGCCTTTTCCATTTTCCAGCGGATTTATTATTTATTTAAACCGGCTAAAATATTGTAAAAATCATAACAAATCAAATAAAAATCAGAAAAATACCAAACCAAGTTTGTTGAGCTCTACACAACTAGCACTACACTCTAGATATATAGTATCACATATTTTTATGGAATTTAATTTGTATAAATATAATCTATTGTACGATACCTATATTATTATATTATTATATCTAAATTACTCATAAAATGCTCCTCTCTCTTAATAATTACACATGGAATGCTCCTCTCTCTTAATAAAAAATATAATAGTTCTATTTCAACACCTAGGATAATATATTATATCTTTAAATTTTAAAGAAAAATAGGAAAACAACAAATAATAATATACAAAAAGAGAAAACAGTTAAAAATCACTGCATCTAAATAGTATACAATCAAACTAAACAATACGAATAAGTGATATAGATCGGTTTGCTCACCACGTGTTATACTTGTGGACTAAACAACCTGGTTCACTACACGAGGTGCGAGGCAAAGCCGCGCGTTTTTCTAGTATACACTAAAAGTAGCCACGAGGAACAGATTTCAATCTCGTTTCCGGGAGGCCATGAAGGAATCTTGTATGAACTATGTCTGACACAATTTGATATACAGACATTCAAACAGCCATTCTTTCTGTATACCACGGTTCAGGCTGAGACCCATGTACGCCGAACCAAACAAGTGACAAGTCTAGCTCATTGACAGGCACGGGCGCTGGGCGCACGGTCGGGGTGGGTCGATCGGTGAGAGCGCCGCCGGGCGGAGGAGAGGAAAGCGGGGCCCGGACATGGACGCCAGCACAGCACGCCTCTGCCACCGAGAGCACAGAGCAGAACGACGAGCCCTTGTGTTGTGCCCAGGCGGCTGTATAGCCCAAGCAAGAACAAAACGGGATGCGGCCCAAAATGATGGGCCTGTTGCAGAATGCTTCATGCTGCCTCGAATGCAGTTTGTTCTTTTTGGCGCTGTTTTCCTTTCCCTACCATGGTACGCATTGTTAACATATATAGTAAACCTGAAAAATCGTAATTCTAGTATCATGAGAGCACTCTTCAAGAACAGTTCATACATATGATTTTTTCGCATGCCCCACTTAAACACTCCCAAAGAAATCAGTAGTTGAATATCAAAAAGTGTTAGTTAGTCCACACAAGGAAATCCAAAATGCAACATCTACTTCACTGGTAGGGCCGTAGGGCCATAAAGCAGAGCAATTCATACTCACACAGAATAGTAGAGTTTGCACAGTTACATAGGAAAGGACACATCTTTACTATATTATACATGCATGGTGGATTCTTCTTCCCTGGATAACCTTCTTGTAGACGATGGATAAACAGGCTTCATTATGGGTTTCTGATCAGAAGTTCAGACTCATTCCAACAACAATAGTACATACATATGGCTATTTGAAGCACTGCTATCAATACCATGTAGATCAATTTTAGCCACCAGGGGCTGGGGATCCAAACTCCAACTCGTAGCAACTAGCAAGTGATAGAGTCCTTTTTATACAATAGAGTGCATTTAATAAGCATTAAAAAGTTCCATGTAGATCTACTAGTATTATTTAATACATAACGCCAGGAAAGAACAGCCCCTGCTCCAGCTGATGACCAGGTCGGCGGGGTAGAAGATCAGCTAGCTAGCTCGCCACCGGCCAAGGTAGTCCCCGGCCGGCTTCTCGGCAATGAGCGCCTCAACAGATTGCGCTATACCTCCGTCTCCGTGGCGAGCTCGCAGCATGTCCTATCGATATCACCGGCTGTAGCTGATCGCCAAGCATCAGGACCCTCGTCTCCGGCCAAGTTGTTGTGCGTAGTTGTCGTAAGCTTATTATTCCCTTGCCACCCACATGCTGCAGCAGTGAAGCCGGCTGTCCTGGCAAGCAAAAGTCGCCGATGAGGTGACGCAGCATGAAGCAAAAGTCGCCGATGAGGATACACAGTGTTTGTCAGAAGAGCCGGAGCCGCTCAGAGAAGCCAGCATGTACTCCCTCCGTCCTATGGAGTTTGTCACTAGAAAATCGTATCTGTGAGAGGGACACGATTTTTTAACGATAAAGTCTATAAGACGGAGGGAGTACATGCTAGCTGGCTTTATTATTCTGTCCACGCGCTCTAGCTAGCACATCATCGAACAAGCAAGCCGGCAACTCGCTCTTAGCTCGCTCGCCAATCGCCGGCCGCCCAGCGGCCATGGGGAAGGGGATAGCCATTCCGCCATACACCTGTCAAGCCCGGGCGCTGTTGTTATCGTGGTGGTGGTTGGGGTCATCGCAGCGGCCGTGGCAGCTGGCGCCGCCGCCGGCGAGGATCCAGCAGGCAGTGGCGGAACTGGGGGGCGGGGGCAGCAGGCCCCGCGCCCCCCCCCCCCAATAAACATAGAATTTTTTTATATCATAGAAAAAATTCATTTATACACCCTAAAATACAATTATACATCCCAAAAAAGTCTTTCTTCACCTATATTTCATGATAAAATTGTGATTTTTATTATGAGTACTAAATATACGTATAAAATACTATGAAGTCATGTACTTGCTATGTTCGGCTCCTCTTATTTAAAAATCCTGGTTCCACCACTGCCAGCAAGGTGGACCACAAGAACGACACCAGCAGCAGCGATGTCAGCCTGGAGGTGCATGTGTCCGACGACGACGACGACAAGATGGCATGAGCATGAGCGATAGATAGAGTTTGCACTATATATTGGTACGTACTAGGAAAAAAGATAAATACTAGAAATTCTCACATTAATTAGAAACATCTAGCCATCAAATCCATAGGCTCTAGCGATTACTAGCCATTAGATCTATTTTATTTTCTAGAAAATTACCATCACTGCCATTATTTTTCTTTAAAAGAAGAAAAAATCATTATTTATCACGTATCCACCAAATTATTAGTCAAGTCAAAGGGTTCCTTTGTGTTTCCTCGCAAGCGCCGCCACCGAGTTTTCCGTCCGCTTCTAGGAGCGATTGCGCGCCTGGAGTGCCTCAGCGATCTGAGTTGGAGGACGACGAGTCGACGGCGGGGTCAGGAAGCTGCCTGCCTGCATGGCTGCATTCATCACATCTTCCCTCCGAGGCAGCCCCACTATCAACCGGTCACTCGGCAGGGCAGACGTGTGTGGCGACGGCGACGCTCTCTAGCGCCGGTGCCGGAGGCCAATTTACCCCGGTGTAAGCCCTCGACCTGACTGACTTGCTTCTTCCCCCCGTTAGGGCTATGTTTACCCGTCGGAGCAATTTTTACACGCACAGCTGACCAACAGCAGGGAAGACAAATTGTTTGCATCCACAGCACCATGCTGATGGAAATATCATCTTGCTGTTCATAGAGGCAGTGTGTCTCCTGGTGTTTAAATCCTTTATGTTCTGAATTCCGACTATAATTGATTTTATATCATATTTGAAAAGGCTCGCTAGAGGTCAAGATTAAAGAGCAATGGCGCTGGATCTGCCTCAACTCCGTGTACAAAAGCTTAAGGTTGATTTACATCCATATCAGGTACTTACACACGTTTTTATTCATTTATTTAGATCTATTTTGTTTTCTAAAAAATTACCTGTCTCTCACATTATTATAGATAAAAAAGAAGAAAAAATATCTTACTTTTTTCCCTACCACCAACCGGAAAGGATCGCCTCAGGAGATCCATTCACCTAAATACATCTATGCTTCTTCTGCATGTGAGCATACACATGGACAAAGCCGGTGTCCGTCCGTGCGCCAACCACCAATGTACATCCAGTCATGCACCGACCACCAACGAGCATCAAGGGGATGAAAGGACTGGCGGGAGAGGTGTTCATCAATGCCACCAACATCTACTTCATCCATGTCTAGAAGAGTTCGATGAAGAGATATCCTTTTTTTTTTTTTTTTAGGGATGATGAAGAGATATCTACGTCAAGAAAGAAGCAAGGAAAGGAGGCAGGTGGCGTGGAAAATAGCAGGAGGCAGGCCACAGGGTGCCATGACGTTCACAGTGTCCACGACATCTACATCAATGTGTTGGCACCGGTGGCATACTAAAGGTATGACAGTCTTGCTAGATCTTAAAATTACAATTTAATTTATCTTCTGTGCGATGTATATGATATGATCCTTATTCACCAATAGGTATATATAATTTTCATTTTCTTAATTTAATTGTCCTTGGATTACTTTACTCAAATAAATTTGATCTTATTCTTATTGAACGTCATGTATATATTTTTTGTTCACTTTAACAATAATTGCATTTGACTACTTTGAGTTTACATGCTAATAATGCTGAAAAATTAGGGGACCATGATCTGTCTTTTTATCAATAAAGCCAGCACGGGAACAAAATCAAACCTCCATAATTATAAAAGACAATTATACCAGTTCAGTAACATTTTTGTAAATTATTTGTCTCTATCATCATGGAAGATAATGCTTTGATCCCTAAATTTGTATTCAAATTATCCATACATGGCATTATGAAAGATAAAATAATTTGTACCTAAATTATCCACCTCAACCATTATAACAAAAATCTCTCAAATCTACATGTACATGCGGATATAAGCTATTACACAAATAATTCAAAATATAATTATTAAAACCTACATTAGTACAAATATTTATTTTATAAGCTTATCAAACATGGTAAAATATCTATCCTTCTATAGCAAACCACATAGTAATGACACTTGCTGATCACTTTAACTTATGTTAATACTCATAATAATAACTTTTGTAAGTCATTGTCTTAAGGTTTATGTATTTTTTTTCGAGTACGCAACCATGTGGCACGTGTTTCATTAAGAGGGAGTAGAGTACACGCTTAGTCCGCAAGGTTCAGTAAAGTTCTAGACCGAGGGAACTAACACATGACAAAACCAAGAAAACTTAGGCCTAATTTACATGATTGATTTGCGACAGGGTGACCTCAACAAGAGGCAGCAGCTCACTAAGCCGCGTGTACCCGGCCATCACCCAAAGCCTGGCTATTGAAACATTATATCATATTCATGAATATAGTGACATAATTTGAAGCACTATTTGTTAACGAAACAATACTAATATGATAAAAAATTCGATACTTTGATTGGCATGGTGCATGCTCAAACAGCTTTTTCCATTTTAAGAACTAACGGTGTAGCCTAGGGTCTAGAATATTCTTTTATAATAAAGTAAAACATGAAAAATTTGAATCAATGGTATAATAAGCATTAGAATTTTAAATTAACATACATATAGAATAATACACCACCTAGATCAAAAGATGAATGTTAAAATATAGAGTTTCAAGATATCACGTACCACGATGAAATAAGAGTTTATATATACTTCAAGTTGCTTTATGTTTCAACTAAATACATATGGTTCTAGAAAAAGATTAATCCTACAAATTATTACAAAAAATGCTAGAAATAAAAAAGATAAATATCCTAAAATTCTTATAAAAATCTTAAACATTTTTTCATCAAATCACTATACTATGATCACTATTATAAATAATAGCCATAGTATCTGAGCAATTAATGAGCTTAAAATTTGGGGAAAAGAATCAAAATTTTAGGTTATTAAGTCAAAATGGACTGTAGCTAAACCATCAGACCAAATGTGCTAGGTAAATGTATACGGGAGATAGACAGAGGTATCATGTAGAGAAAACAATGTTCATATGGATGAAGAGTACCTGTTATTTTAGAATATCAGTGAAGAGAAAAGATATTATGTAACTTTTAATAGTTAGTGTTTCATAAAGTTATAACCCGTGCGAGAGCACGGGTTGAGGAACTAGTACTTATTAATTACTCTCTCCGTCCCTAAATAAGTACCGCCGTGCCCTCCGTCCCTAAATAAGTGTCGCCGTGGGATACGTGCCACAATTTTAACTTGATTTTTAGAAAATGCGTGCAATATCTATATCCTTAAATATTTTTGTTAAAAAACTAGATCCAAAAATATTTCCGATGATACTAATTATGATACTAGTTTTTGCTTACTCTAGTTACACACATTGAGGCACATTTTAATCATTTTCCACTTATCACTGCTGAATCATTTCATTTATCACTGTTGAGTCATTTCTATGCAAAGGCCAATCTTATGCCTTAGCTAGCGTTCCATATCGATAGAGTATTTGAGTCAGTTTATATCTCGTATCTCAGTCTACTGCCTATAGCTAATATTGAGTTGCTACGCTTGACACTTGACTGGATCCTCCGGTTTTAGTCATGTACATTCTATATATAAACCCGGTTTCATATTGTAGCGATGATCTACTGGTATTTATGATCGGCAAACACAGGTAGCGAAGATCTACTGGTAATCTGCTGTATTAATTAATGTTCGAAAATCACAGGCAGCATGGTTGAGACTTGAAAGTGACCCGGAGAAGGGAGAACATTGCCGGCGGCGAGACGTCGGTCGCGTGGTGCTATTGACTCGCTGCCAGACTTTAGCCTGCAACAGTAACGGAGAACGGGGACAGAGATGAGGATGTGCGGTTTCGGAGATGGAGGCGAACTGAGTAAGGCAGACTTTACAGCTCGCTATACGGCGTCATCACCGGTGGCCTGCACGGCTGCGCCTCGTCCGGGCTGCATCAGCAGCACGCGACGACGACGCCCGGCGCCTCCCGGGGTCTTAGGGTCCGGGCGTTCGGACCCAAACCCGCGTCTGAACGGTACTGTTTATCTTCCCCCCTCAGACGCCCCCGCCACGGCGCGGTAGGGTCTCGCGGCCGCTCACGGGAGGCTCGGTGAGATTCCTACCGCACCTTTGGGGCGACTCCTTCCTCCCCGCCCCCTCTCCTGGCCGCGGAGCTCGGTGAGACCCTACCGCGCCGGCGCCTCCTTCCCTCCCGCCCCGCTCCGCCACCGCCGCCATGGCCACGCTTCGCCCGGCGGCACCGTGGCGCCTCCGCTCTAGACAGCCCGGCCGCCGCCTCCGCCCGGCTACCTAAACCGCCCGCCCGGCCATCTCCGCCGTCTGTCTTCCCTTCCCCCCCCCGGCCGGTCGGCCATTCTATACTCCACCGGAGGAGTCGGAGATGGAGGAGCAACCGCACGTGGGCCGCGCGTGGGCCGTGGGCCGCGAGCGCGAGGAGGCCCGGGGGAAGAGAAACAGTGCTTCCTGCCCTCCCTATTCGGACGGAGGCTCTGGTCCGAATGTTCGGACCGGATGATTTCCGAGCGCCTCCCCCACCTCCTGCTCCTCCTCCCGCCCGCCGTCGTCTCCGTTTGCTCGGCCATGGCAATGCAAGGTGGTGAGAGGCGGAATGAGTGGGCCATGATCCATCAAGTGCTGGTGGGAACTGTTTTGGGCCTCCTTCGGCTGCACGCCAGCATGGGCCGAAATGAATCGTTGACTCGTTAAGTACGGAGTGGCCCAAGTGCAGACGTAAATATAGCCCATAGTAGAGCAAAGACGGCGCTCCAGTGGCAACAAGGCCTAAATAAAAAAAAATGTTAGGTGTAAAGCAACTTTACCTTTATTACTTGTGAATGAAAACGTAAAAGATTACAATAAAAAAGGACACCACGGCGCTGCCCGCTGCATGCCTGCATTAGATGTTCCGAGTGATCGAATTTATATTTTTACCTTTTTTAAAAAAAACGTCAATAGCTTTTACTTCTTTCATTTTAAAATATAAATCATTTTAACTTTTTTGAAGAGTCATAACATCTGAAGTTATCAAAATTATTGAGAGACTTACAAAGATTTATGACAATCTAATAATACTTATTTAATATCATAAATGTTATTATTTTATTTGATATGCTATTATTATCCGAAATGTTGGAATGACTTGTAATTTGAGGTGCAGGGAGTATGAGATAGTAAAACAAATTTTATTTTATTATCCAGTAACTTATTTTCGCGGTGGCTCTTCATACCTAGAGCTGCTGCATTTTTATATTTTGGGTTCTGGCACAGCAGAGGCTCCTTCCAACAAAATTCGGTTGGTATACTGGACTAGCTTGCTCATTGTCAGCCTGCTCGCTTCTGCTTTCCTGTTCATATGTTAGCTTGAGTACATTTTAGTTCACTCTTTGCCGCCACACAGCTGCAGATGCAGTCAAGAGAACCCATTTGCTCGCAATCAAACTACTACTAGCACGTCACGACAATGGAACTGTAATCCCACGCTGAAACTGCTGGGAAAGTCTCGAGTTCGATCGATCTCGGTGGAAGGACGACGGAGTTTCTTGATGCAGAGGCAAGGATGATGACGGATGGATCGACAGAGCCCGCCGTCCTCGGCGACACTCTCGCCTTCTCTTTTTTATTTATATATAATAAGTAGTATAGATAATAAAAAGAAAAATGCATACTGCAAGGATAGGGATAGCTGAAGAAGAAGTAAAGAGACGACGGATCGGAGTGACCAACTTGAGAAATCACAACCTCCAGATCTCCCATGATTCGGAGATCAAGCGCAAATCCTCGGAAAAGCATTACATTACGCGGATCTCGAGAACCCCTACTACTTTTCCGCGGGCATGCAGCAAGATCATCGGCCAGTCAGCAACATCATCGAGAACCACCCTACTACGTAGCTAGACAAAGCTACTAGTACTACCAAAATACTCGAAAAGGTTAAAAAAAAGAAAGAAGTGACAGAAGGGTGGATCATGCATGGTCGCATGCATGCATGCATGGATGCTTGGAACGCTCTGACCGCACGCACACGCAGGGAGGAGGAAACTTGCAAGAAATCAAGAATGGGTACGACCACCCACCTGGCATGTCGGGCGATGCCGCGGACCGCCCACATGCGCTGCGCCTGTCACGGAGCCGCCGCTGCGCTGCCCGCTGCTCGCGGCATCGACCACCCGGCCGGCCGCATGGACCACCTGCTGCCTGTTCGATCGCCCGATCCGGCCGGCCGGTTGCCCCGTGCGGCCGGCAGCGGCAGCCGGCACTGGGGCAGGGGCAGGCAGCGGCCACTGCAGCACCATCACCGCCGCTGTCATTCAACTGGAGCAGCAGCAGTATGCCAGTGTGCCGCGCCCACATGAACCAATCATTGGGGAAGGGAACCGCGTGCTGTGCTGTGCTCCGTCTCCGGCCGCCCCTGCCTGTCTGGCTGCCTCCCTGCCTTTTAATTACTAGTTGATTGATTATGGTACGACTAGATCTAGGAGTTATTAGTTGATGGTACTACTACTGCTAGTAGCATCTTCAAGAGTTTATCAAAATTTACTTGGCAAATTTTGTGATTTGGTAACTCTCTAAAATATATGACAAGTGAAAAAAGAGTACGTCTTCAATAGTTTGGTATAATTCACTTGCTAAACATACATCAAACTTACATCAGAAACCCCGAAAACGAAAAACAAAATTATGTTTATATCCTTCTACCTCTTGAAAACTTACATCGAAACCCCGAAACAGAAACAAAATTGTTTTTTTCACCCTTCCATCTTTTCTAAGAGCATCTCCAACAGTTCCCCATCTTAACTTGTCATTCTTAGTTTTTTTGGTAAAACTAGAAAAAACCTTCTCCAACAGTTCCCCATCTCAGGTTGTCATTTATCCCAAGTTGGGAAAAAGAGCCTTCGACGCGCAATATATCTGGCGCTCGACTCTAGGCGCATCCGACCATATTAGAAGAGGTGGAAGGGTGAAAAAACAATTTTATTTACGCCGGGGGGTTCGATGTAAGTTTTCAAGAGGTGGAAGGCTATAAACATAATTTTGTTTTTGTCTCGGGGTTCCCGATGTAAGATTGATCTGTATTTGGCAAGTGAATTATGCCAAACCGTTGGAGAGAGTCTATTTTTTCACTTGTCGTATATTTTAGAGAGTAGCCAAATCACAAGATTTGCCAAGTAAATTTTAGCAAACTCTTGGATATGCTCTAAAAGCTCGATGGCAAAAGCGTCACAAGCGCATATATCCGCGTCGTGCGGGAAAAAAAAATAACAATTTGGGATAAATGAGGAGTTGATTTGAGGAGTTGTTGGAGAGAGTTTTTGTGATTTTGTCAAAAAAAAAAAATAGTAAGTTAAAATACCAAGTTGTTGGAGATCTTTGCTTCTTATTATTACTAGCAGTATAGCATCATTTGAGATACACTAT